>JAUUED010663676.1:0-12013 GCA_032361865.1 Panulirus pascuensis | reverse complement strand
GGCTTTTGACAGGGTGTGGCATCGGGGTCTCATCTCTAAGCTCCCCTCTTTTGGCTTCCCTCCCTCACTTTGCTCCTAGATATCTAGCTTCCTCTCCGGCCAGTCTATATCTGTGGTTGTTGATGGATCAGCCTCCCCTCTTTTTCTCCATCAACAGCGGTGTCCCTCAAGGTTCTGTCCTCTCCCCTACACTTTTTCTCCTTTTTTCAACAATTTCCTCTCCTCCACAAATAATCCAATGAACTCATACGCTGATGACTCAACACTGCATCCATCAGCATCCTTCAATTCTTCTCCGTTTTCTTTCACTCAATATGCATCTCGGCTTGACACAGCCTCCTCAATAAACTCAGAGCTGGACAAGATATCTCAGTGGGGTAGACAAAATCTTGTTAAGTTTAATGCCTCCAAGATCCTGTTTCTACCCATCTCTCGATCGAAAACTCCTCACAACTCTCGTCTCTCTTTTGATGGTTCTGTAATTCCCCCTCTTGACTCATTGAACTTACTTGGTATTACTGTAACATCCACTCTTTCTTGGAAACCCCACATTACGTGAATAGCGAAGTCTGCCTCCAAGAAACTGGGAGTCCTGTTTAGATGTCGAAACTCTATGGACACCTCTGCTACCATTGCATTCCATTGACGCCACTGTGGACACTTCTGCCAGCATTTCCTTCCACAGACTCCTCCATGGACACCTCTGCCACCATTGCATTCCACTGTCGCCTCTATGGACACCTCTACCACCATTGCCCTCCATTGACGCCTCTATGGACACCTGTTCCACCATTACCTTCCACTGACGCCTCCATGGACACCTAAGCCACCATTGCTTTCCATTGCCACCTCTATGGACACCTCTGCCACCATCGCCTTCCACTGACGCCTTAATGGACCCCTGTCACCATTTCCTTCCACTGACGCCTCTATGGACAACTCTACCACCATAACCTTCCTCTGACGTCTCTGTGGACAAACTGCCACCATTTCCCTCCACTGACGCCTCAATGGACACCTCTGCCTCCACTTCCTTCCATTGACTCCCCCATGGACACCTCTGCCACCATTACCTTCCACAGACGCCTCCATGGACACCTATGCTACCATTGCCTTCCATTGACACCTCTATAGACACTTCCACCACCATTGCCTTCCACTGACTCCTCTATGGACAAATCTGTCACCATTGCCTTCCACTGACTCTTCTATGGACAAATCTGTCACCATTGCCTTCCACTGACTCCTCTATGGACAAATCTGTCACCATTGCCTTACACTGTCTCTTATATGGAAACCTATGCCATCATTGCCCTCCATCGACGCCTCTATAGACACCCCTGACACCATTGCCTTCTTTTGACACCTCTATGGACACCTATGCTACCACTGCCCTCCAATGACGCCTCTCTGGACACCTCTGCCACCATTGCAAACCATTGTCACCTCCTTGGACACATCTGCCACCATTACCTTCCTCAGACGCCTCAATGGACACCTATGCCAACATTGCCTTCCATTGATACCTCTATGGACACCTCTACCACCATTGCCCTCCACAATTCCTCTATGGCCACCTCTGCCAGCATTTTCTTCCACAGACTCCTCCATGGACACCTCTGCCACCATTTCCTTCCACTGTCACCTCTATGAACACCTATGCCACCAGTACCATCCACTGACGCCTGCATGGACACAGATGCCACCATTTCCTTCCATTGCCACCTATATGGACACCTCTGCCACCATTGCCTTCCACTGACGCCTCTATGGACAAATCTTCCAACATTGCCTTCCACTGACGCCTCTATGGACACCTCAGCCACCATTGCCTTCTTCTGACGTCTCTGTGGACAACTCTGCCACCATTGCCCTCCACTGACGCCTATGTCGACACCTCTTCCACCATTGGTCTCCGCTGACGCCTCTTTGGACACCTCTGCTACCATTTCCTTTCATTGACACCTCCATGGACACCTCTGCCTCTATTGCCTTCCGCTGACGCTTCCATGGACACCTCTGTCACCATTGCCCTCAACAGACACCTCTATGGACACCTATGCCACCATTTCCTTCAACTGACGCCTCTGCAAACACCTCTGCCACCATTGCCTTCCACTAACGCCTCTTTGGACACCTGTGCCACCATTGCCTTCCTATAACGCCTCTATGGACACATCTGCCACCATTGCCTTCCACTAACGCCTTCATGGACAAATCTGCCACCAATACCTTCCTGTGACGTCTCAGTGGACACCTATGCCACCATTGCCTTCCACTGACTTTTCTAAGGACACCTCTGCCACCATTGCCTTCCACTGATACCTCTATGGACACTTCTGCCACCATTGTCTTCTACTGACGCCTCTATGGACACCTCTACCAGTATTACTTTCCACTGACGGCTACATGGACACATATGTGTCCATTGCCTTCCATTGACACCTCTATGGACACCTTTGCCACAATTGCCGTCAATTGACACCTATATGAACACTTCTACCGCCATTGCCTTTAACTGATATCTCTATGGACACCTCTGCCACCATTTCCTTCCACTCACTCCTCAATGGACACCTTTGTCACCATTGCCTTCCACTGACGCCACTGTGGACACTTCTGCCACCAATGCCCTCCAAAGACGCCTCCTCGGACACCTCTGCCACCATTTAACTTACAGTGACGCCTCTGTGGACACTCTGCCACCATTGCCTTCCAATGACGCCTCTCTGGACACCTCTGCCACCGATGCCTTCCACAGACGCCTCCATGGAAACCTCTACCACCATTGCCATCCACTAATGGTTCCATGGACACCTCTGCCACCATTGTCTTCCACTCACTTCTCAATGGACACCTTTGTCACCATTGCCTTCCACTGACGCCACTGTGGGCACTTCTGCCACCAATGCCCTCCAGAGTCGCCTCCTTGGACACCTCTGCCACCATTTAACTTCCAGTGACGCCTCTGTGGACACATTTGCCACCATTGCCTTCCACTGACGTCTCTGTGGTCACCTCTGCTACCATTGCCTTCTACTGACGCCTCCATGGACACCTCTGCCACCATTGCCTTCCACTGACGCCTCAATGGACACCTTTCGATCCATTGCCTTCCACTCTCCTCGTCTGGTACTGGTGGGTGATGTGCCTCCCTCTTTGTTACTGGTTGTTGATATGCTTCCTTTTCTGGTACTAGTGGGTGATGTGCTTCTTTTTTCTTGTTACTTGTGGGTGATGTGCTTCCCAATCTGTACTGGTGGGTGATGTGTCTCCCTGTCTGCTACTGGTGGGTGATGTGCCTCCCTGTCTGGTACTGGCGGATGTTCCTTCCTGTCTGGTACTGGTGGGTGATATGCTCCCCTGTTTGGTACTAGTGGGTGATGTGCCTCCTTGTCTGGTGCTGGTGGTTGATGTACCTCCTTGTCTTGTACTGCTAGATGATGTTCCTCCCTGTCTGGTACTGTTGGGTGATATGCCTCCCTGTCTGGTTTTGGCGGGTGATGTGCCTCCCTGTCTGGTACTGGCGGGTGGTGTGCCTTCGTTTCTGGATCTGGTGGGTGATATGCCTCCCTGACTGGTACTGGTGGGTGATGTATATCCCAGCCTGATACTGGTGGGTGTTGTGCCTCCTTGTCTGGTACTGGTTGGTGATGTGCCTCATTGTCTGGTACTGGTGGATGATGTACTTCCCAGTCTGGTACTGGTGGGTGTTGTGCCTCCTTGTCTGGTACTGGTGGGTGATGTGCTTCGCTGTCTGGTACTGCTGGTTGATGTGCCTCCCTGCCTGGTACTGTTTGCTGATGTGCCTCTCTCTCTCTGGTACTGTCGGGTGATATGGCTCCTTTTCTGGTACTGGTGGGTGATGTGCCTTCCTGTCTGGTACTGGTAGGTGATTTGTCTCCCTGTCTGGGACTGGTGGATGATGTGCCTCCCTGTCTGGTTTTGGCGGGTGATGTGCCTCCCTGTCTGGTACTGGTGGGTGATATGCCTCCTGTCTGATGTTGGCGGTTGATATGCGTCCCTGTCTGGTATTGGTGGTTGATGTACTTCACTGTCTGGCACTGACTGGTGATGTGCTTTCTTGTCTGGTTCTGGTGGGTGATGTGCCTCCCTGTCTGGTACTGGCGGATGTGCCTCCCTGTCTGGTACTGGTGGGTGATATGCCTCCCTGTTTGGTACTAGTGGGTGATGTGCCTCCTTTTCTGGTGCTGGTGGTTGATGTGCCTCCTAGTCTTGTACTGCTAGATGATGTTCCTCCCTGTCTGGTACTGGTGGGTGATGTGCCTCCTTGTCTGGTGCTGATGGGTGATGTGCCTCCCAGTCTGGTACTGGCGGGAGATGTGACTTCCTGTCTGATAATGGTGGGTGATGTACCTCCTTGTCTGGTACTGGTTTGTGATGTGCCTTCCTGTCTGGTACTGGTAGGTGATGTGCCTCTGTGTGTATTACTGGTGGGTGATATGCCTCCCTGTCTGGTACTGGTGGGTGATGTGCCTCCCTGTCTGGTACTGGTGGGTGATATGCCTCCCTGTCTGATGCTGGTGGTTGCTATGATTCCCTGTCTGGTATTGGTAGGTGATGTACTTCACTGTCTGGTACTGGCTGGTGGTGTGCTTTCTTGTCTGGTTCTGGTGGGTGATGTGCCTCTCTCTCTGGTACTAGTGGGTGATGTGGATCCATTTCTGGTACAGATGGGTGATGTTCCTTGCTCTCTGGTACCGCTGGGTGATGTGCTTACTTGTCTGGTACTGATGGGTGATGTGCCTTCCTCTCTGGTACTAGTAGGTGATGTGCCTCCTTTTCAGGTACTGGCGGGTGATGTGCCTTCCTATCTAGTACTGGTGGATGAAGTGCCTCCCTATCTGGTACTAGTGGGTAATGTGCCTCACTTTCTAGTACCGGTGGGTGATGTTCCTCCCTGTCTGGTATTGGTAGGTTATGTGCCTCCCTGTCTAGCAATGGTGGGTGATGTGCCTCCTTGTCTAGTACTGGTGGATGATATGCTTCCCTGTCTGGTACTTGTGGGTGATGTGCCTCCCTGTCTGGTACTGGTGGGTGATGTGCCTCCCTGTTTGGTACCAGTGGGTGATGTGCCTCCTTGTCTGGTGCTGCTGGTTGATGTTCCTCCTTAACTTGTACTGCTAGATGATGTTCCTCTCTGTCTGGTACTGTTGGGTGATGTGCCTCCTTGTCTGGTGCTGATGGGTGATGTGCCTCCCAGTCTGGTAATGGCGGGTGATTTTTTTTATGGTGATTTGACTTCCTATCTGATAGTGGTGGATGATGTGCCTCCCTGTCTGGTATTGGTTTGTGATGTGCCTTCCTGTCTGGTACTAGTAGGTGATGTGCCTCTGTGTGTGGTTCTGGTAGGTGATATGCCTCCCTGACTGGTACTGGTAGGTGATGTGCCTCCCTGTCTGGTACTAATGGGAGATGTGCCTCCCTGTGTGGTGCTGGTGGGTGATGTGCCTTCCTGTGTGGTACTTGAAGGTGATATGCCTCCCTGTCTAGTACTGGTGGATGATGTTCCTCCCTCTTTGTTACTGGTAGTTGATATGCTTCCTTTTCCGGTACTGGTGGGTGATGTGCTTCTTTTTTTGTTACTTGTTGGTGATGTGCCTCCCAATCTGTACTGGTGGATGATTTGTCTCCCTGTCTGCTGCTGGTGGGAGATGTGCCTCCCTGTCTGGTACTGGTGGGTGATGTGCCTCCCTGTTTTGGTACTATTGGGTGATGTGCCTCCTTGTCTGGTGCTGCTGGTTGATGTGCCTCCTTGTCTGGTGCTGATGGGTGATGTGCCTCCCAGTCTGGTACTGGCGGGAGACGTGACTTCCTGTCTGATAATGGTGGGTGATGTACCTCCTTGTCTGGTATTGGTTTGTCACCATTGCCTTCCACTGACGCCTCTATGGACACCTCTACCACCATGGCCTTCCATTGACTCCCCCATGGACACCTCTGCCACCATTACTTTCCACAGACGCCTCCATGGACACCTATGCCACCATTACCTTCCACTGTCGCCTATATGGACACCTCTACCACCATTGTCATCCATTGACGCCTCTATGGACACCTCTGCCACCATTGCCCTCAACTGACGCCTCTGTGGACACTCCTGCCACCATTGGCCTCCACTATGCAATCACTGCCTACCATTGACACGTCTATGGACACCTCTGCCACTATTACCCTTAATTGACACCTCTATGGACACCTCTGCCACCAATGCTCTCCACTGACTCCTCTATGGACAACTCTGCCACCATTGCCTTCCTCTGACGCCTCTGTGGACACCTCTGCCACCATTGCCTTCAACTCACGCGTCTGTGGTTCAACTCTGCCACCTTTGCCCTCAATTGACGCCTCTGTGGAAACCTCTACGACCATTGCTCTCCACTAACGTCTCTATGGACACATCTGAAACCATTGCCTTCCATTGACGCCTCTCTGGACACCTCTGCCAGCATTGCGTTCCACAGCCACCTCCATGGAAACCTCTGCCACCATTGTATTCCACTAACGTCTCCATAGACACCTCTGCCACCATTGCCTTCCACTGACGCCTCTATGGACACCTCTACCACCATTGCCCTCCACTGACGCCTCCATAGACTCCTCTACCACCATTACCTTCCACTGACGCCTCTGTGGACACCTCTGCCACCAATTCCTTCAATTGACGCCTTTGTGGAAACCTCTGCCACCATTGCCTTCCACTAACGCCTCTATGGACAAATCTGCCGCCATTTCCTTCCACTGACGCCTCTCTGGACACCTCTGCCACCACTGCCTTCCACTGACGCCTCTATGGACACCTCTGTCACCATTTCCTTCCACTGACGCCTCCATGGACACCTCTTCCACCATAGCCTTCCACTGAAGTCTCTATGGACAGCTCTGCCACCGTTACTTTCCACTGACGGCTCCATGGACACATACATCTCCTGTCTTCAATTGACACCTCTGTGGACACCTTTACCACCATTCCTTTCCACTGACACCTCTATGGACAACTATGTCACCATTGCCTTTCACTGTCGCATATATGGAAACCTCTGCCACCAGTGCCCTCCACTGACGCCTCTATGGATACCTCTGTCAGCATTGCCTTCCACTGAAGCCTCTCTGAAGACCTCTGCCACCATTGCCCTCCAATGACTCCTCTATGGACACCTCTGCTACCATTGCCTTCTTTTGACACCTTTATGGACACATCTGCCACCATTCCCTTCCATTAACACCTCTACAGCCATTGTCTTCCACTGACGACTTTATGGACACCTTGGTCACCATTGCCTTCCACTGACTCTTCTATGGACACTTCTTCCACCATTACTTTCCACTGACGCCTCAGTGGACATCTTTGATAGCATTGCCTTCCACTCTCGCCACTCTGGACACTTCTGCCACCATTGCCTTCAACTACCGCCTCCATGGACACCTCTGCCACCATTACTTTGAACTGTTGCCTTCATGTACATCTCTGCCACCATTACCTTCTACAGACACCTCCATTGATACCTATGCCACCATTGCCTTCTATCGACTTCTCTATGGACATATCTGTCACCATTTCCTTCCACTGTCGCCTCTATGGACACCTCAATCACCATTGCCCTTTACTGACGCCTCCATGGACCCTTCTGCCACCATTGCCTTCTACTGACGCCTCTCTGGACACCTCTGCCAACATTACCTTCCTCTGTTGCCTCTATGGACACCTCTGCCACCATTGCCTTCCGCTGACGCCTCTATGGACACCTTTGCCACCTTTTCCTTCCTCTGTCGCCTCTATGGACACCTCTGCCACCATTGCCTTCCACTAAGGCCTATATGGACGCCTGTGCCACCATTGCCTTCCACTGACGTCATTGACACCTCTATGGACATTTCCTCCATTGCATTCCACTGACACCTTTATTGACACCTCTGCCACCACTGCTTCCACTAACGGCTATATGGACACCTCTGCCACCATTACCTTCCCCAGACGCCTCAATGGACACCAATGCCACCATTGCCTTCCATTGATACCTCTATGAACACCTCTTCCAACATCGCCTTCCACTGTCTCCTCTGTGGACACCTCTGTCACTAGTGCCTTCCACTGTCGCCTATATGGACACCTCTGCCACCATTGCCTTCAATGATGTCTCTATGGACACCTCTGCCACCATTGGTCTTCCACTGACACCTCTATGGACACTTCTGCCAGCATTTTCTTCCACAGACGCCTTCATGGACACCTCTGCTACCATTGCCTTCCACTGACACCTCTATGGACACTTCTGCCAGCATTTTTTTTCCACAGACGCCTCCATGGACACCTCTGCCACCATAGCCTTCAACTGACGCCTTCGTGGACACTTTTTGCCACCTTTGCCCTCCATTGACGCCTCTCTGGGCACCTATGCCACTATTGCCTTACACTGACTCCTCCATGGACACTTCTGCCACCAGTGCTTTTAATTGACACCTCTATGGACACCTCTGCCACCATTGCCTTCCACTGACTCCTCTATGGACTCATCTGTCACCACTTAATTCCACTGTCGCCTCTATGGACACCTCTTTCACCATTGCCCTCCACTGACGTCTCTGTGGACATCTCTGCAACCATATCTTTCCATTGACACCTCTACGGACACCTCTGCGACGATTACTTTCCACAGATGCCTCCATGAATACATTAGTCTCAATTCCCCTCCATTGACACCTCTTTCGACACCTCTGCCACCATTGCCTTCAAGCGACGGCTCTGTTGACACCTCTGCCACCTTTGCCCTCCATTGACGCCTCTGTAGACACCTCTGCCATCATTCCCTTTCACTAAGGCCTCTATGGATACCTCTAACACCATTACTTTCCACTGACGGCTACGTGGACACATATGTCTCCATTGCCTTTAATTGACACATCTATGGACACCTCTGCCACCATTGCCTTTAATTGACACCTCTATGGATACCTCTGCCACCATTGCCTTCCAATAACGCCTCAATGGACTCCTCTGCCAACATTGCCTTCCACTGACGCCTCTGTGGACTTATCTGTCACCACTTAATTCCACTGTCGCCTCTATGGACACCTCTTCCCATTGCCCTCCACTGACGTCTCTATGGACACCTCTGCAGCCATTGCCTTTAATTGACACCTCTACGGACACCTCTATCTCCATTGCCATCCACTGACGCCTCTATGGACACCTTTGTCACCATTGCCTTCCACTGTCGCCTATATGGACACCTCTGCCACCATTGCCTTCTTTTGACACCTCTATGGACACCTCTGCCACCATTGCCTTCCATTGACACCCCTATGGACACCTCTGCCACCATTGACTTCTTTTGACACCTCTATGGACACCTCTGCCACCATTCCCTTCAATTGACACCTCTATGGACACCTCTACCACCATTGCCTTTAACTGACACCTCTATGGACACCTCTGCCACCTTTGCTCTCCATTGACGCCTCTATGGACACCTCTGCCGCCATTGCCTTTAATTGACGCCTCTATGGACACCTCTACCACCATTACCTTCAATGATGTTTCTATGGACACCTCTGCCACCATTGCCTTCCACTGACGCCTCTCTGGACACCTTTGCAACCATTACCCTCCATTGGCACCTCTATGGACACCTCTGCCACCATTGACTTCCATTGACGCCTCCATGGACACCTATGCCACCATTACCTTCCACTGACGCCTCTAAGGACACCAATGCCACCATTGCCTTCCATTGACACCTCTATGGACACATCTGCCACCACTGCCTTCCATTAATGCTTCTATGGACACCTCTGCCACCATTGTCTTCCAATAACGATTTTATGGACAACTCTGCCACCATTCCCTTCCACTGACGCCTCTGTGGACACCTCTACCACCACTGCCCTCAACTGACACCTCAGTTGACACCTTTCCCACAATTGCTCCCCGCTGACGCCTCTATGGACACCTCTGCCACCACTGACTTCCATTGACGCCTCCATGGACACCTGTGCCACCATTACCTTCTACTGACGCCTCCAAGGACACCAATGCCACCATTGCCTTCCACTGACACCTCTATGGACACCTCTGCCACCACTGCCTTCTACTGACGGCTACATGGACACATGTGTCCATTGCCTTCCATTGACACCTGTATGGACACTTCTGCCACCATTGCCGTTAATTGACACGTTTTAGGACACCTCTGCCACCATTGCCTTTAACTGACGCCTTTTTGGACACTTTTTGCCACCTTTTCCCTCCATTGACGTTTCTCTGGACACCTCTGCCACCATTTCCTTCCACAAACGCCTCCATTTACACCTCTGCCACTATTGCCTTCCACTGACGCCACTCTGGACACGTCTGCCCGCATTTCCTTCCACAGACGCCTCTATGGACACCTCTGCCACCATTTCCTTTCACTGTCGCCTCTGTGGACACCTCTGCCACCATTGACTTCCATTGACGCCTCCATGGACACCTATGCCACCATTACCTTCCACTGACGCCTCCAAGGACACCAATGCCACCATTGCCTTCCATTGACACCTCTATGGGCACATCTGCCACCAATGCCTTCCACTAATGCCTCTATGGACACCTCTGCCACCATTGTCTTCCAATGACAATTTTATGGACAGCTCTGCCACCATTCCCTTCCACTGACGCCTCTGTGGACACCTCTACCACCACTGCCCTCCACTGACACCTCTGTTGACACCTTTCCCACAATTGCTCCCCGCTGACGCCTCTATGGACACCTCTGCCACCACTGACTTCCATTGACACCTCCATGGACACCTGTGCCACCATTACCTTCTACTGACTCCTCCAAAGACACCAATGCCACCATTGCCTTCCACTGACGCCACTGTGGACACCTCTGCCACCACTGCCTTCCACTGACGGCTACATGGACACATGTGTGTCCATTGACTTCCATTGACACCTCTATGGACACTTCTGCCACCATTGCCGTTAATTGACAAGTTTTAGGACACCTCTGCCACCATTGCCTTTAATTGACGCCTTTTTGGACACTTTTTGCCACCTTTGCCCTCCATTGACGTCTCTCTGGACACCTCTGCCACCATTTCCTTCTACAAACGCCTCCATTTACACCTCTGCCACCATTGCATTCCACTGACGCCACTGTGAATACCTCTGCCAACAATGGCGTCCAGAGACGCCTCCATGGACACCTCTGCCACCAATTAACTTCCACTGACGCCTCTGTGGACACATCTGCCACCATTGCCTTCCACAGACGCCGCTATGGACACATCTGCCACCACTGCCTTCCATTGACTCCTCCATGGACACCTCTGCTACCATTGCCTTCCACTGACTCATCTATGGACAAATCTGTCACCTCTTCTTTCCACTGTCGCCTATTTGGACACCACTACCACCTTTGCCATCCACTGACGCCTCTCTGGACACCTCTTCCACCATTGCCATCGATTGACGCCTCTATGGACACTTCTGCCACCATTGCCCTCCACTGAAGCCTTTGTGGACACATCTGCCATCATTGCCTTCCACTGACGCCTCCATGGACACCTATGCCACCATTGCCTATCAATGGCACCTCTATGGACACCTCTGCTACCATTGCCCTTAATTGACACCTCTAAGGGCAACTCTGTCACCTTTGCCTTTCACTGTCGCCTATATGGAAACCTCTGCCACCAGTGCCCTCCACTGACTCCTCTATGGATACCTTTTCCACAATTGCCTTCTTTTGACACCTCCATGGACACCTCTGCCACCATTCCCTTCCATTGACTCCTCTATGGACACCTCTGCCAACATTACCTTCCATTGACTCCTCTATGGACACCTCTGCTACCATTATCTTCCATTGACGCCACTGTGGACACTTCTGCCACCATTGCCTTCCACAGACGCCTCCATGGACACCTCTGCCACCATTGACTTCCACTGTCTCCTCTATGGACACCTCTGCCACCACTGAGTTCCATTGACGCCTCCATGGACACA
>JAUUED010663675.1:2028-17356 GCA_032361865.1 Panulirus pascuensis | reverse complement strand
AACAAACAAACTAAAACTCTGCTGCTGTAGTACTAGACGAAATATAGCCATGCTGCTGTAGTACCAGACGACCTAAAGACCTGTTGCTATAGGACCAGAAGAACTGAAGTTCTGCTGCTTTAGCACCAGACAAACTAAAGATCATGCTACTGCAGCACCAGATGAACTAAAACTCTGCTGCTGTTGCTCAAGACGAATTAAAGCCTGTATGCCTTGGAACCAGACGAACTAAAGCTTTGTGTTTTAGCACCTGACCAACTAAAACTCTGCAATTTTAGCATCACACAACCTAATCCCTGCTGCTCTGCGACCATACGATCTAATTCATTGTTCCTGTAGCAGTAAACGAACTAAAACGCTGCTGCTCCAACACCAGATGAACCAAAACCTTGCTGCTGTAGCACAAGACAACTAAAGTATTGTTGATGTCGCACCAAAATAACTAAAGTATTGCTACTGTAGCACCAGACGAACTAAATAACTGCTGCTTAACAAACAGACGAAGTTAATCCTTGCTGTTATAGCACCATTTGAACTAAAGCCCAGCTCTTTTCTCAACAGACGATCTAAAGCCCTGCTGTTTAATTAACAGAATTACGAAAGCGCTGCTGACGAACTAATGCATTGCTGCAGAAGAACTAAAGCTCTGATGCTGTAGCATCAGAACGTAAGGCCCTGTTGCTGAAGCACCATTCGAATTAAGCTAATGCTATAGTAGTACCAGGATCTAGAACCAAGAGAACTAAATGTTACAGAAGCACACAACAGAAGAAGTAAAGCTCTACTACCTTACTATCAGACGAACTAAAGCCCTGCTGTTGTAGCACCAGACGAACTAAGACTGTGCAGTTATAGCACAAAAGGAAGTAGTCATGTTGATGCAGCCACCAAACGAACTAAAAAACTACTGCTGGAGCACCTGAGGAATTATAACCCTGCTGGTGTAGCACCATGAAAACAATAACATTACTGCTGAAGCACCAGATGACTCTGCTGCTCTATTATCTGCAACCAGTCGAACTAAAGCCTTACTGCTTTAGCACGAGACGAACTAAAGCATTTCTGTTGTAGCACCAGAAGTAAAGCATTGGCACTATAGCACTAGACTAACTAAAGTCCTGCTGCTGAACTAATAGCAGCCTTGCTGCTTTAGCACAAGGGTTTTAACCCTGCTGCTCTTGCACCCGACGAACTAAATCAGAGACAGTAAAGACAGTAAAGACAGTAAACTCAGCTGCGTTAGCACCAGAATCGATAAACCCATCCTGCTGTAGTACCTGACAAACTAAATCGGTTCTGACGACTTTTGGATGTGTACTAATAAAGCTCTTCATTATAGTCTGTTAAGTTGGTTATGATGACAAAAGTTGTTAGAAGAGTCGAGAATGTTCTATAGAGGTCATTTGGTGTGATTTTAGACGTAATTCTGATGAATCTATTACAACTTATTTAAAGTCGATCATTTAGTTGGTTGTGACGGAAAGGTCATTTTTGGAAGAGTCGAGAATGTTTTATAGTGGTCATTTGGTGTGATTTTGGATGTTTGCTGATGTCTCTTAGAAGTCAAGACGATCATTTAAGTCGGTTCTCTAGATTTATAGTGGAAAGGGTCATTTTTGTGTGACCTTGGATGTGTGCTAATGAAGTTCTTCATTAATAGTTAAAGTTGTTGGAAGAGTCGAGATTGTTCTATTGAGGTAATTTGAAGTGATTTTGGATGTTTTCTGATGAATCTCTCTGGTTAGTAAACACGATCGGTCCTGAATATTTATAGTGGAAAAGGGTCTATACAGGTCATTTTTGTGTGATTTTGAATGTTTACTAATGAAGTTCTTCTTTACAGTCTGTTGAGTTGGTTATTATAACAAAAGTTGAGAGAGTCGAGAATGTTCTAGAGGTCATTTGGAATGATTTTGGATGTTTTCTGATAAATCTCTCAGAAGTTAGTAAAGACGATCATTTAAGTCAGTTCTGACGATTTATGTCATTTTTAGTATGATTTTGGATGAAGCTCTTCATTACAGTCTGTTAAGTTGGCTCTAATGACAAAGGTTGTCGGGAGAGTCGATAATATTTTATAAGGTCATTTGGTGTGATTTTGGACGTTATCTGATGAATCTCAAAGAACTTATTAAATACGATCATTTAAGTTAGTTCTGACGATTTTGACTATTACAGCGGGAAAGGGTCCATTTTGTGTGATTTTGGATATGTACTAATGAGGCTGTTCATTACAGTCCATTAAGTTCGTTATAATGTCAAAAGTTGTTAGAAGAATCGAGAATGCTCTATAGAGGTCATATGGAATGATTTTGGATATTTTTTGATGAATCTCTCAGAAGTTATTAAACACGATCATTTAAGTCGGTTCTGACATTTTAGTATGATTTTGGATGTGTATTGACGAATCTCAAAGAACTTATTAAAGACGATTTATAGTGAAAATTGTCTATACAGGTCATTTTTGTGTGATTTTCGATGTGTACTAATGAAGTTTTTCTTTATAGTTTGTTAAGTTGGTTATAATGAAAAAAGTTTTTGAAAGAGTCGAAAATGTTCTTTAAAGGTCATTAGGGTGTGATTTTGGATGTTTTCTAATGACTCTCGGACGTTAGTAAAAACGATCATTTAAGTCGATCTTCACAATTAATAGTAGAAAATTGTCTATCCAGGTCATGTTTGTGTTACTTTGGATGTGTACTAATGAAGCTCTTTATTCGTCTATTCTATTAGCTATAATAACAAAAGTTGTTGGGTGAGTCGAGAATATTCATTTGGTGTGATTTCGGACGTTATCTGATGAATCTCAAAGAACTTATTAAATACGATCATTTAAGTTGGTCATTTTTGTGTGCTTTTTAACGTGTACTGATGAAGCTCTTCATTTTTGTCTGTTAGGTTTGTTATAATGACAAAAGTTGTTGGTAGAGTCGAGAATATTCTATGGAGGTCATTTGGTGTGATTTTGGATGCTTCCTGATGAATCTCTAAGAAGTTAATAAAGATGATCATTTAAGTCGGTTTTGAGGATTTATAGTGGAAAATGGTCTATACAGGCCATTTTAGTGTGATTTTGGATGTGTACTAATGAGGTTGTTGGAAGAGACGAGAATGTTCTATAAAGGTCATTTGCAGTGATTTTGGACGTTTTCTGATGAATCTTTGAGAAGTTAGTAAAGACGATCATTTAAGATGGTTCTTACAATTTATAGTGAAAAAGGGTCTATGCAGGACATCTTTGTGTGCTATTGGATGTGTACTAATGAAGGTCATTACAGTCTGTTAAGTTGGTTATAATGACAAAAGTTGTTGAATATTCGAGAATATTCTATAGGAGTCATTTTGGACGTTTTCTGATGAATCTCCAGCACCAGATGGTGTAGCACCAGACAAACTAAACTTGTGCTATAGTAGGACCAGTAGAAAAATAACATTACTGCTGCAACACCAGATGACCTATAACCCTGTATTACTTGACTAAAACTGCTACTTGTAGCACCAGTCGAACTAAATCCTTACTATTTTAGCACAAGACGAACTAAAGCATTTCTGCGGTAGCACCAGAAGAACTAAAGCATTGGTTCATATGGTGCTAAAACAGCAGCACTTTAGTTCTTGTGCTCCAAGTTCATTTCGAGCAACAGCAGCAGGAGTTCAGCTCGTCTGGTCCTGCAGCTGCAGGGCTTTAGGTTGTCTGGTATTACAACAGGATGACTTTATTCGTCTAGTAGTACAGCAGCAGGGATTTAATTCGAGAACTTTAGTTCGACTGGTGCAGTTAGTTCGTCTAGTACTCCAGAAACAGTGCTTTACTTCGTCAGGTACTACAGCATGACGGTTTTACTTTATATGGTGCTGCAACACCAGGGTTATAGTTCGTCTGGTGCAAAAGCAGCAGGGGTTTAGTTCATCTGTTGCTGTAGGAACAAGGTTTTAGTTCGAATGGTTCTAGAGTTGTAGAGCATTAATTCTTCTGGTGCTCCAGCAGCAGAGCATTATCTGGTCTGGTGCCACAGCAGCAGGGCTGTAGGTACAGCAGCATGGCTTTTATTCGTTATGTGCTGCAGCAGCAGGGATTTAATTCCTTTGGTGCTACAGCAGTAGCGATTTACTTCCTCTGGTACTAATGCAGCAGGACTTTAGTTAATTCTATTGCTAAAACAGGGCTTTAGTTAATCTGATGCTGCTGCCGCGGCAGGGTTTTAGTTCGGTTATTGCTGCAACAACATGAATGTATTTCGTCTGGTGCTACAACAGCAAGGTTTTACTTTTTCTAGTTCTAGAGCAGTAGGGTTTTAGTTTTTCTGGTACCGAAGCAACTTCGTGTTTCGGTTAAGCAGTTCGTCTGGTGCTACAGTAGCAATACCAGTTCTTTTTGTGCTACATTATCAATACTTTAGTTCGTCTGGTGCTACAGTAGCAATACTTCAGTTCTTTTTGTACTACCTTATCAATACTTTAGTTTGTCTTGTGCTACAGCAGCAGGGCTTTTGTTGTCTCGTGCTGCAGCAGCAATTATTTATTTCGTCTGGTCTTACAGCAGCAAGGATTTGGTTGTTTGATGCTATAAAAGCAAAGATTCAGTTGGTCAGGTGCTAATAAAACAGTAAGGTTTTAATTTGTCTTGTTCATCTTGAGCAACAGCAGCAGAGTTTTCTACTATAAATCCTCAAAACCGACTTACATGATCAAGATCATTTAAATCGGTTCTGAGGATCTATAATGGAGATTCATCAGCAAGCATCCAAAATCACACCAAATTACCTTCATACAACATTCTTGACTCTACCAACACCTTTTGTCATTATAACCAACTTAGGCTGTAGTAAAGAACTTCATTAGTACACATTAAAAATCACACAAAAATGACCTTCATAGACCCTTTTCCACAATAAATTGTCTGGACCAACTTAAATGATCGTCTTTATTAAGCATATCTTTAGTTCGTGTCGTTCAATTCAGCTCGTCTGGTCCTGCAGCAGCAGGGCTTTAGGTTGTCTAGTACAACAACAGGATGGCTTTTTTTCGTTTGGTGGTCTGGTGTTATATCAAAAGAGGTTTAGTTCGACCGGTGCTATAGCAGCAGGGATTTAGTTTTTGTGCTGCAGCACCAAGGCTTTAGTTTGGTGCTACAGAAATAGGGCCTTAGTTCGTCTTAGTAAGACTTTAATTCTTCTGATGCCACAGCAGCAGGTTCATCTGGTGTTACAGCAACAATGCTTTAGTTAGTGTGGTACTACAGCAGCAGCGATTTATATCCTCTGGTACTAAAACAGTAGGGCTTTAGATCGTTTGCTGATACAGCAGCAGGACTTTAGTTAATCTGATGCTACAAAAGGGCTTTAGTTCGTCTTGTGCTGCATCAACATAAATTTACTTCGTCTGGTGCTACATCAGCAGGGTTTTAGTTCGTCTGGGCCTTAGTTCGTCTTGTGATCCAGCCACTTGGTTTAAATTCAAATGTTGCTAGAGCAGCATTGCTGTAGTTTTTTTGGTGCTGTAGCAGCAGGGCTCTAATTTTCCTGGTATATTAGTTTAGTTCGAATGGTAAACGCAAACAAACTGTAAAAAAGAAGACATGTAAACAACATACAATTTTCCAGACCTTCAATTTACAAGACGGTATACCGCACCTTCAGCAACAGGGCCTTAAGTTCTGATGCTACAGCATCAGAGCTTTAGTCCTTCTTCTGCAGCAATGCATTAGTTTGTCTGGTCCTACAGCAGCAAGGATTTCGTTCATCAGGTGCTAAATCAGCAGCGCTTTCGTAATTCTGTTAATTATACAGCAGGGCCTTAAATCGTCTATTGAGAAAAGAGCTGGGCTTTAGTTCAAATGGTGCTATAACAGAAAGGATTAACTTCGCCTGTTTGTTAAGCAGCAGTTATTTAGTTCGTCTGGTGCTACAGTAGCAATACTTTAGTTATTTTGGTGCTACATCAACAATGCTTTAGTTGTCGTGCTACAACAGCAAGGCTTTGGTTCGTCTGGTGTTGGAGCAGTAGCGTTTTAGTTCGTTTACTGCTACAGCAACAATGATTTAGATCGTATGGTCGCAGAGCAGCAGGGATTAGGTTGTGTGATGCTAAAATTGCAGAGCTTTAGTTGGTCAGGTGCTAAAACACAAAGCTTTAGTTCGTCTGGTTCTAAGGCTTTAGTTCGTGTTGAGCAACAGCAGTTTGTCTGGTGCTAAAGCAGCAGAGCTTCAGTTCTACTGGTCATACAGCAGCAGAGTTTTAGTTTGCTTGGTGCTGCATCAATATGACTTTACTTCCTCTGTTGCTATAGCAGCACGGATTTAGTTTCTCTGGTGCAACAGCAGCAGGGTTTTAGTTCGTCTGGTACTAATGCATTAAGGCTGCTGTTGGTTCACCAGCAGGACTTGAGATAGTCTAGTGCTATAGTACCAATGCTTTTGTTCTTCTGGTGCTACAGTAGAAATGCTTTAGTTCCTCTTCTGCTAAAGCACTAAGGTGCTACTGGTGCTACAGAAGCAGGTTTTTAGTCAGGTAATACAGCAGCAGGGATTTAGTTCGTCTGGTGCTGCAGCAGCAATGCTTTAGTTCGTGTGGTCATAGAGCAACAGTTCTAAAGCAGCAGTTTTTTAGTTCGTTTGGTGGCTGCATAACAGTACGGTTTTCGTTCGTCTTGTGCTACAGAAGCAGGGTTTTAGTTCATCTATTGGGTCAGCAGCAAGCTTAAGTTTGTCTGGTAGAAGGGCTTTAGGTAGTCTGGTTTTACGACATCTGGACTTTACTTCGCAGGGTTCTAGACCAGCAGGCCTTTAGTTCATCTGGATCTGCAACAGCAGGGCTTTAATTCGTTTGGTGCTAAAGAAGGAGGACGTTAGTTCGTCTGGTACTAATAAAGCATCAGTAGGGCCCTACTTCGTCTAGTACCCCAGCAACTATGTTTAAATTCAAATGTTGCTGGAGCAACATTGCTTTAGTTTTTTGGTGCCACAGAAGCAGCAGGGTTTTAGTTCGTTTAATGCTACAACAGCAATAATTTAGTTCGTATGGTCCTACAGCAGCAGGGGTTAGGTTATCTGATGCTAAAATAGCAGAGCTTTAGTTGGTCAGGTGCTAAAACAGCAGTTTTAAAGCGTGACCTCTTTACGTTATCTTGAGCAACAACAGCAGAGTTGTATTTCATCTGGTACTACAACAGCAAATCTTTAGTTTGGTGCAACAACAGCAGAGCTTTAGTTTGTCTATTCCTGAAGCAGCAGGACTTTAGGTCGTCTGGTACTACAGCAGGATGGCTTTATTTCGTCTGGTGCTACAGCAGCAGAATTTTAGTTTATTTGGTGCTGCATTAACAAGACTTTACCTCCTCTGTTGCTATAGCAGCACGGATTTAGTGCTACAGCAGCAAGCCTGCTGTTGGTTCAGCAGCAGAGCTTTAATTAGTCTAGTCTAGAGCTTTAATTAGTTTAGTTCTTCTGGTGCTACAGCAGAAATGCTTTAGTTCGTCTTGTGCTAAAATAGTAAGGTGCTACAGTAGCAGAGTTTTAGTCAGGTAATACAGCTACAGGGTTATAGGTCATCTGGTGTTGCAGCAGTAATGTTATTTTTCTACTGGTCCTACAGTAGCACATGTTTAGTTTGTCTGGTGCTACACCATCTGGTGCTGGAGATTCATCAGAAAACGTCCAAAATGATTCCTATTGAATATTCTCGAATATTCAACAACTTTTGTCATTATAACCAACTTAACAGACTGTAATGAAGACCTTCATTAGTACACATCCAAAATCACACTGAAATGGCCTGTATACACCATTTTCCACTATAAACCCTCAAAACCGACTGAAATGATCGTCTATATTAACTTTTTAGAGAATCCTCAGCAGGCATCCAAAATCACACCAAATGACCTCCATAGAATAGTCTCGACTCCCAACAACTTTTGTCATTATAACAAATCTAACAGACTAAAATGAAGAGCTTCATCAGTACACATTGAAAAGCACACAAAAATAACCAACTTAAAAGATCGTATTTAATGTTCTTTCAGATTCATCAGATAACGTCCGAGATCACACCAAATGATCTCCATAGAACATTCTCGACCCATCCAACAACTTTTGTTATTATAGCCAGGTCATATTTGTATTAAAAAATATGACCTGGATAGAAAATTTTCCACTATTAATTGTGAAGATGATCGTTTTTACTAACTTCCGAGAGTCATTAGAAAACATCCAAAATCACACCCTAATGACCTTTAACGAACATTTTCGACTCTTCTAACAACTTCTCTCATTATAGCCAACTATAAAGAAAAACTTCATTAGTACACATCCAAAACCACACTATAAATCCTAAGAACCGACTTAAATTGCGGTGAAGAGCATCATTAGTATATATTAAAAAGCACATAAAAATGACCTGAATAGACCATTTTCCACTATAAATCGTCTTTAATAAGTTCTTTGAGTTTCATCAATACACATCCAAAATCATACTAAAATGACCTTTATATATCCTTTTCTACTATAAATTGTCAGAACCGACTTAAATGATCGTGTTTACTAACCCGAGAGATTCATCAAAAAATATCCAAAATCACTCCATATGACCTTTACAGAATATTTTCGATTCTTCTAACAACTTTTGTCATTATAGCGATCTTAACCGACTGTAATGAAGAGCTTCATTTGTACATATCCAAAATCACACCAAATGACCTCTATAGAATATTTTCGACTCTCCCAACAACTTTTGTCGTTATAGCCAACTTAACAGACTGTAATGAAGAGCTTCATCCAAAATCATACTAAAAATGACCTGTATAAATCCTTTTTTAACCAGAAAACATCCAAAATCACACCCTAATAGAACATTCTCGATCCTCCCAACAACTTTTATTAAAACCAACTCAGACTGCAATGAAGAACTTCATTAATCACACAAAAATGACCTGTATTGATCCCTTTCCACTATAAATCTACAGAACCGACTTAAAAATCTCAACAAATGACCTCTATAGAAGATTCTCGTCTCTTCCAAAATGACCCTTTCCACTATATATCGTCACAATCGTATTTAATAAGCTGTAATAGATTCATCAGAATCACACCAAATATTCTCGACACAACTTTTGTCATGTTTACCAACTTAACATTGCATGTATTGAAAAATGACCTGGATAAATCGTCAGTACCGACTTAAATGATCATTTTTACTAACTTCTGAAAGATCAGAAAACACACAAAATCGCATCATAATGACCTCTATAGAACATTCTTGACTCTTCCATTTTATTATTATAACCAACTTAACAGACTACAATGAAGAGCTTCATTAGTACACATCCAAAATCACAGAAAAATGGTTCTGCAACAGCAGGGCTTTAGTTCGTCTGGTGCTAAAGAAGCACGACGTTAGTTCCTCTGGTTCTAGAGCAGTAGGGCTTTAATTCGTCTTCAGCAAAAGCAGCAGGTATTTACTTCATCTGGTGCTAAAACAGCAGCACTTTAGTTCCTCTTTTGAAACAACAGCAGATCTTTAGTTCGTGTCGTGCAACAGCAGCTCGTCTGGTCTCGCAGCAACAGGATGGCTTTTTTTCGTTTGGTGGTCTGGTGTTATATCAAAAGAGCTTTAGTTCGACTGGTGCTAAAGCAGCAGGGATTTAGTTTTTCTTCTGCTAAAGCAGTAGGGTTTTGCTTCATCAGGAACTACAGCTTCACGGTTTTACCTGGTCTGGTGCTGCAAAACCAGGGTTTTAGTTCTAGTGCTAAAGCAGCAGGCCGGTATCTGGTCTGGTGCCACAACAGCAACAATGCTTTAGTTAGTCTGGTACTAAAGCAGCAGTGATTTATTTCCTCTGGTACTAAAACAGTAGGGCTTTAGATCGTTTGCAGGACTTTAGTTAATCTGATGATACAACAGGGTTTTAGTGCGTTTTGTGCTGCCTCAATATGAATTTACTTCGTCTGGTGCTACATCAGCATGGTTTTAGTTCGTCTAGTACTAAAGCAGCAGTAGGGCCCTAGTTCGTCTTGTGATCCAGCAACTGGGCTTAAATTCAAATGTTGCTAGAGCAGCATTGCTTTAGTTTTTTTGGGCAGCAGGGCTCTAATTTTCCTGGTACTACTACAGCATTAGTTTAGTTCGAATGGTCCTTCAGCAACAGGGCATTAAGTTCTGATTCTACAGCATCAGAGCTTCAGTTCCTCTGCAGTAATGCATTAGTTTGTCTGGTCCTACAGCAGGAAGGTGCTAAATCAGCAGCGCTTTCGTAATTCTGTTAATTAAACAACAGGGCTTTAAAAATTGTGCTATAGCAGCAAGGATTCACTTCATCTGTTTGTTAAGCAGCTGTTAATTAGTTCGTCTGGTGTTACAGCAGCAATACTTTAGTTATTTTGGTGCTACATCAACAATACTTTAGTTGTCTTGTGCTACAGCAGCAGGGCTTTGGTTCGTCTGGTGTTGGAGCAGTAGGGTTTTAATTCGTTTAATGCTACAGCAGCAATGATTTAGATCTTTTGGTCACACTGCACCAGGTTGTGTGATGCTAAAATTGAAGAGCTTTAGTTTTTCAGGTGCCAAATCACAGGGCTTTAGTTTGGTTCTATAGAATAAAGACTTTAGTTCGTCTTGAGTAACAGCAGCAGCGTTTTAGTTAATCTGGTGCTTCAGTAGTAGTTGTCTGGTGCTAAAGCAGCAGAGCTCCAGTTCTTCTGGTCCTACGGCAGCAGGATGGCTTTATTTCGTCTAGTGCGACAGCAGCAGAGTTTTAGTTTGTTTGGTGCTGCATCAACATGACATTACTCCCTCTGTTGCTATAGCAGCACGGATTTAGTTCGTCTGGTGCAACAGCAGCAGGGTTTTAGTTCGTCTGGTACTAAAGCAGTGCTTTAGATACTCTAGTGCTATAGTACCAATGCTTTAGTTCTTCTGGTGCTACAGTAGAAATGCTTTAGTTTCTCTTGTGCTAAAGCAGCAGTAATGTTCTACTCGTCCTACTGCAGCAGGTCTTTAGTTTGTCTGGTCATACAGCAGCAGGGGTTCATTTCGTCTGGCGCTGCAGCAGCAGGGTTTTTATTCGTCAGGTGCTACAGCAGCAATGCTTTAGTTCGTCTGGTCATAGAGCAAGAGTTTTTAGTTCGTTTGGTGGCTGCATGAACATGACTTTATTTGCTCTGGTGCACGGATTTCGTTCGTCTGGTGCTACAGCAGCAGGGATAGAGTTCGTCTGATACTATAGTAGCAGTGCCTTCCTTCGTGTGTTGGGTCAGCAGCAGGGCTTAAGTTTGTCTGATGCTTTAGGTAGTCTGCTTTTGCAACATCTGGACTTTAATTCTCATGGTTCTAGAGCAGCAGGCTAAAGGCCTGGTTCTGCAACAGCAGGGCTTTAGTTCGTCTTGAGCAACAACAGCAGGAGTTCAGCTCGTCTGGTCCTGCAGCTGCAGGGATTTAGGTTGTTTGGTATTACAACCGGATAAGTTTATTCGTCTGGTGGTACAGCAGTAAGGCAGCATCAGTACTTTACTTCGTCAGGTACTACAGCATCACAGAACACCAGGTTTCTAGTTCGTGTGGTGCTAAAGCAGCAGGGATTTGGTTCATCTGTTGCTGTAGCAACAAGGTTTTAGTTCGAATGGTTCTACAGTTGTAGAGCATTAATTCTTCTGATGCCACAGCAGCAGGGTTTTTATTCGTCAGGTGCTACAGCAGCAATGCTTTAGTATTGTTCGTCTGCTGTAGCACCAGACGAACGAAATCCGTGCTGTTATAGCACCAAAGGAAGTAATGTAACAATACTTTAATTTGTCTGGTCCTACAGCAGCATGGCTTTTATTCGTCATGTGCTGCAGTAGCAGGGATTTAATTCCTTTGGTGCTACAGCAGCAATGCAGTAGCGATTTACTTCCTCTGGTACTAATGCAGCAGGTCTTTAGTTATTCTGAGACAGAAGGGCTTTAGTTAATCTGAAGCTGCTGCCGCAGCAGGGTTTTAGTTCGGTTATTGCTGCATCAACATGAATTAATTTCGTCTGGTGCAGGGTTTTAGTTCGTCTGGTGCTCCAGCAACAGGGTTTTAATTCAAATGTTGCTGGAACAGCATTATTTTAGTTTTTTGGTACTACAGCAGCATGAGTTTAGTTCGACTAGTGCTACAGCATCATAGTTTTAGTTCTTTTGGTGCTACAGCAAGCATCCAAAATTACACCAGATGACCTCTATAGAACATTCTCGACTCTTTCTAACATTTGTCATGTTTACCAACTTAACAGATTGTATGTAATGAAGAGCTTCATTAGCACACATCCAAAATCACACCAAATGACCGACTCTTCCAAAAATGACCTGTCACTGTATATCGTCAGAACCAACTAAATGATCGTCTTTAATAAGTTGTAATAGATTCATCAGAAAACGTCTAAAATTACACCAGATGACCTCTAAAGAACATTCTCCACTCTTTCTAGCAACATTTGTCATGTTTACCAACTTAACAGATTGTATGTAATGAAGAGCTTCATTAGCACACATCCAAAATAACACAAAAATGACCTTTTCCACTATAGATCGTCAGAATAGAATGAAATGATCGTGTTTACTAACATCTGAGAGATTCATCAGAATACAAACAAAATCACTCCAAATGACCTCTGTAGAACAATCTACTCATAACAACTTTAATCATTAATTTACGTAAAAACGACCATTATAAATCCAGAGTGCCGACTAAAATGATCGTCTTAACTAACTTCTAGCATCTAGAATCACACCAACATCTTTTGTCATGTTTACCAGGAGCTTCACATTAGTACACATCCAAAATCACACAAAAATGACCTGGACCGACTTAAATGATAGTTTTTACTACTGTCATCAGAAAACATCAAAAATCACACCCTACTAATGACCTCTAAAGACCATTTTTGGCTCCCAACAACTTGTCATCATAACCAACTTCTCAGACTATAATGAGGAGCTTCATTAATGCACATCCAAAATGACCTGAATAGACCCTTTTCCACTGTAAATTGTCAGAACATTTAAATGCTCGTCTCTAGTCCATCCGGTGCTACAGCAGCAGATCATTAGTTTGTCTCGTACTACAGCAGCAGTTTATGTTTGTCTCGTACTACTGCTGCAAAGCTTTAGTTCGTCGGGTTATGCAGCAATAGGGCTTTAGGATGAGTTTATTGATTCTGGTGCTAACGCAGCAGAGTTTTAGTTTTTTTGGTGTTGCATTATGACTTTACTTCCTCTGGTGCTATAGCAGCATTAGTTCGTCTGGTACTAATGCAGCAAGGCTGCTGTTAGTTCAGCAGCAGGACCAGTTAGTGCCAATGCTTTACTTCTGGTGCTACAACAATAATGCTTTAGTTCGTCTCGTGCTAAAGCAGTAAGGCTTTAGTTCTACTGGTTGCAGGTAATACAGCAGCAGGGTCATCTGGTGCTTCAGCAGTAATATTCTCCTGATCCTACAGCACCAGGTCTTTAGTTTATACTGCATCAACATGACTTTACTTCCTTTTGTGCTACAGCAGCAGGCTTTTAGTTCGTCTGGTGATAAAGTAGAAGGGCTTTAGGCAGGGTGTGCTTCTCTAACATCTGAACTTAAGTTCTAGAGCAACAAGTCCTGCTGTAGCAGGGCTTTAGGTTGTCTGGCTATACTTCGTCTGGAGCTAGAGTAGCAGGGTTTTAGCTTTTTTTTCTTTTGTGCTACAGCACCAGGGCTTTTGATCGTCTCCTGCTACAGCAACAGGGCTTTATTTTATCAGGTATTACAGCATCACTGTTTTCCTTCGTCTGGGGCTGCAACACCAGAGTTTTAGTTCGTCTGGTGCTAAAGCATTAAGGCTTTAGTTCGAATGATGCTACAGTAGCAGGGCTGTTATTTTTCTGGCGATGCAGCAGCAAATCTTTGAAAAGTCTGGTCTGGTGCCAGAGCAGCAGGGATTTAGTTCCTTTGGTGATACAGCAGCAGTAGCACAGCAACAGTGTTTTAGTTCGTTTGTTACCGCATCAAAATGACTATTTCGTCTCGTGCTACAGCAGCAGGGTTTTAGTTTGTTTGGTACTAAAGGAGCAGGGATTAACTTCGTCTGTTGATTAAGCACCAGGTATTTAGGAATACTTCAGTTCTTTGTGTGTTACATGAACAATACATTATTTTGTCTGGTGCTAGAGTAGCAGGGCTTTGGTTCGTTTGATGCTGGAGCAGCAGGGTTTTAGTTCGTTTAGTGCTAAAGCAGCAGGGATTAGATTGTCTGATGAAAATAAGCAAAACTTTATATGGTCAGGTAACCAAAACAGCATACAGCAGTAGATCTTTAGTTTGTTTGGTGCTACAGCAGCAGAGCTTTAATTTCTTTGGTACTGCATCAACATGACTTTACTTCCTCTAGTGCTATAGCAGCAAGGCTCTAATTTTCCTGGTACTATTAAAGCACTAGTTTAGCAGCACGGTTTTAGTTTGTCTGGTAATAAAGCAGCAAGGATTCACTTCGTCTGTTTGTTAAGCAGCAGTTTTTTAGTTCGTCTGGTGCTACAGTAGCAATACGTTAGTTATATTGGTGCTACATCAACAATAGTTTGTCTTGTGTTGGAGCAGCAGGGTTTTACTTCTTATAGTGCTACAGCAGCAATGACTTAGTTCATATGGTCTCACAGCAGCAGGGATGCTGAAATTGCAGAGCTTTAGTTGGTCAGGTGCTAAAACACATTCGTCTTGAGCAACAGCAGCTGAGTTTTAGTTCATCTGGTGCTGCAGTAGATCTATAGTTTGTCTAGTGCTAAAACAGCAGAGCTTTAGTTCTGGTCGTCTGGTACTACAGCAGGATGGCTTTATTTCGTCTGGTGTTACAGCAGCAGAGATTTAGTTTTTTTGGTGATGCATCAACATGACTACTTCCTCTGTTGCAATAGCAGCAACGATTTAGTTCGTCTGGTGCAACAGCAGCAGGGTTTTAGTTCGTCTGGTACTAATGCATTAAGGCTGCTGTTGGTTCAGCAGCATGGCTTTAGATAGTCTAGTGCTATAGTACCAATGCTTTAGTTCTTCTGGTGCTACAGTAGAAATGCTTTAGTTCCTCTTGTGCTAAAGCAGTAAAGCTTCAATTTGACTGGTGCTACAGAAGCAGGTTTTTAGTCAGTTAATACAGCAGCAGGGATTTAGTTCGTCTGGTGCTGCAGCAGCAATGCTTTAGTTAGTATGGTCATAAAACAACAGTTCTAAAGCAGCAGTTTTTTAGTTCGTTTGGTGGCTGCATAACTACGGTTTTCGTTCGTGTGGTGCTAAAGCAGCAGGGATTTGGTTCATCTGTTGCTGTAGCAACAAGGTTTTAGTTCGAATGGTTCTA
>JAUUED010652592.1:0-12091 GCA_032361865.1 Panulirus pascuensis | reverse complement strand
CTCATCATCCACTTTCAGTTTTACCCACATCAATCTGGAATTTACTTCCTTACACTCTATCACACACTCTCACAAATTCTGCTTCAGGAGTAATGCTGCTCCCTCAGCTCTTGTCCTCTCACCAACCCCTGACTTCACTCCTAAGACGTTTCCAAACCATTCTTCTCCCTTGCTCTTGAGCTTCGTTTCACTCAGAGCCAGAACATCCAGGTTTCTTTCCTCAAACATAATACATATCTCTCCTTTTTTCTCATCTTGGTTACATCCACACACATTTAGACACCCCAATCTGAGTGTTCGAGGAGGATGAGCACTCCCCACCTGACTCCTTCTTCTGTTTCCCCTTTTAGAAATTCAAATACAAGATTGGAGGACTTCCAGCCCCTCGCTCCCGCCTCCTTCAGTCGCCTTCTGCGACATTCAGGGAATATCATACCTTTTAAATTATATCCAGCTTCTTACAATACCTTTCCTGTAATATCTACATTCCTAACATACCTTCCCCGTCATATCCACCTTCCAGTCATACCGTCCTCGTCATTTCCACTTCCTGCAATACCTATCAAGCCATATCCACATTTCAACCATACCATCCCCATCATATCCACTTTGATACCATACCTTTCTCGTCTTACCCACTTTCCTTCCATGCATTCCCCGTCATATCCACCTTCATGTCATACCTTCCCGTTATATCCACATTCCTACCATACCTTTCACATCATATCCACCTTAGTACCACACTCTATCCGTCATATCCTCCTTCCTACCGTTCCTTCTTCGCCACATCCACTTTCCTACCATAACTTCCCCTTCATATCAACCTTCCTGCTATGCCTTCCCTATCATATCAACCTTCCTGTCATATCTTACCCGTCAAATCCACCTGTGTGACATACATACCTCGTAATACCCACCGTACTACCATATCATCCCATTCATATTCACTTCCTGCCATATCTCTCCCTTCATATCAACCTTCCGACTACACCTTCAACAACATATCCACCTTCCTACCATACGTTCCCCATCATATCCACTTTCTTTCAATACCTTCCCCGCCATAGCCACCTTCATACCACTCTATCTTCGACATATCCACCATCCTACCATACCGTCCACGTTATATCCACCTTCCTACAATACCATTCCCGTCATTTTGACTTTCTACCATACCTTCACTGTCATATCCACTTTCCTACCATACAATCCCCGTCCCATTAACCTTTTTGCCATATCTTCCCCGTCATATCCACTTTCCTGCCATACCTTCCCCATCATACTCACCTTATTACAATACCATCCTCGTCTTATTCACTCTCCTTCCATATCTTCCATGGCATATTCACCTTCCTACCATACAATTCCCGTCATGTCCACCCCTACCATACCATTCCCGTCATTTACATATTCCAAACATACCTTTCCCGTCACATCCACATTCCTGCCAGACCTTTCTTGTCATATCCACCTTCCTGCCATACCATCCCTTTCATATACACCTTCCTACTATACCTTCCCGTCATATCCGCCTTCCTACCATACTTTCTCCGCAATATCCAACTTCCTTAATTACCAACCCCATCATATCCACATTCCTACCACATCTTCCCCATCATACCCACCTTTCTGCCATATCTTTCCCGTCATATCCACCTTCTTACCTTACCATCTCCCTCAGATCCACTTTCCTAATATAACTTCCCCGTCATATCCATCTTCCTGCCATACCCTCCGCGTCAAATCCACATTCATATCTTACCTTCCCCCTTATATTCACCTTCATACCATACTTTGCCCGTCATATCCACCTTCCTACCATACCTTTCCCGTCATATCAACCTTCCTACCATACCATTCCTGTCATATCCACTTTCCTACCATAATTTTCCCTTTCTATCCACTTTCCTACCATTCCTTCCTCGTCATATCCACCTCCCTACCATACCATCCCCATCATATCCGCCTTCCGACCATACTTTCCCCAACATATCCACTTTTCTCTCATACATATTCCGTCTTATCCACCTCAAAACCACTCCATCCCCGTCATATCCATTTTCCTACAATAGCTTCCCCCTCATATCTACCTTCTTGTCATACCTTCCTCGTCATATCCACCTTCCTACCATACCTTACCGCCATATCCGGCTTCCTGCCATACTTTCTCCGTCTTATCCACCTTCGTACCGTACCTTTCTCATCAAATCTACCTTCCTACAATACCATCCCAATCATATCCACCTTGCTACCGTTCCATCCCCATCATATTCACTTCACTACCATACCATCCCCGTCATATCCACTTTCATAGCGTATATTCCGCTTCGAATCCACATTCCTGCCATGCCATTCCTGTCATGTCTACCTTCCTACCGTACCCTCCCCATCATATCCACCATCCTATCATACCATTCCCGTCATATCCGCTGTCCTACCACACCATCCCCGTCATTTCCACTTTCCAAACATACCTTCCCCGTCATATCCACATTCCTGCCATACTTTTCCTGTCATATCCACCTTCCAACCATACCATCCCCTTCATATCCACCTTCCTGATATACCCTCTCGTTATATTCGCCTTCGTACCATACCTTCCCTGTCATATCCACCTTCCTACCCTACCAACCCCATCATATCCACATTCCTACCATACCTTTTCCGTCATATCCACCTTCCTGTCATATCTTCCCCGTCATATCCCCCTTCTTATCTTACCATCTCCATCACATCCACTTTAAAACTATTCCTTCCCCGTCATATTCACTTTCTTACTAAAACTTCATCGTCATATTCATCTACTTGCCATAAAATCCCAGTCATATTCACGTTCCTACCATACCTTCCCCGTCATATCCACCCTCATGACATACCTTCCCCATCATATCCACCTTCCAAACATACCATCTGCGTCATATCCACTTTCCTACCATACCGTCCCCGTCATATCCACTTTCCTACCATAATTTCCTCTTTTTATCCACTTTTCTACCATTTCTTCCACGTCACATCCACCTTCCTACCATACCTTTCGCATTATATCCAAAGTTTTGCCATACCATTCCCGTCATATCCACCTTCCTACCATACCATCCCCATCATATCCGCCTTCCTACCATACCTTCCAAGACATATCCAATTTCTTCTCATTCATTTTCCGTCATATGCAACTCCTAACCATCCCATTCCCGTCATATCCACTTTCCTCCAATACCTTCCCCCTCATATCCACCTTCTTGCCATACCTTACCCGTCATATCCACCTTTCTACCATACCTTCCAGTCATATCAGGATTCCTACTATACTTTCCCCAGCCATATCCACCTTTGCACCATACCTTCCTCCTCATATCCACCTTCCTAAAATACCTTCCCAGTCATATCCACCTTCCCAGTCATATCCGCATTCCTACCACTCCTTTCCTGTTATATCTACCATTTTACCGTACCATCCCGTCATATCCACCTTCCTACCAAACCATCCCCGTCATATCCACTTTCCTACCCTACCATCCCCGTCATTTCCACTTTCCTACCATACCTTCCCCGTCATATCCACATTCTTGTCATACGTTTACTGTCAAATTTACTGTCAAATCCACCTTCCTCCCATACCACTCCCTTCATATCCACCTTCCTTCTGTACCTTTCCATAATATCCGCCTTCCAACCATACCTTCCCCGTCATATCCACCTTCCAACCTTACCAACCCCATCATATCCACATTCTTACCATACCTTCCCCGTCATATCCACCTTCCTGCCATATCTTCCCCGTCATATGCACCTTCTTACCTTACCATCTCCATCATATCCATTTTCCTATTATACCTTCAGCATCATTTCCACATTCCCACCATACCTTCCCCGTCATATCGACCTTCAAGCCGTAGCTTCCCCATCATATCAACCTTTCAACCATACTTTGCCCTTCATATCCAACTTCCTAGTATTCCTTCCTCGTCATATCCACCTTCCTACCATATCTTCTCCGTCATATCCACCTTCCTACTAAACCTTCCCCGTCATATCCACCTTCATGCCATACCTTCCCCATCATATCCACCTTCCTACCATAACATCCCCATCATATTCAACTACCTACCATATCTTCTCCGTCATATCCAACTTCCTGCCATACCATACCCGTCATATCTACTTTACTACCATAATTTTCCCTTTTTATTCACCTTCCTACCATTCCTTCCCCATCATATCCACCTTCCTAACATACCTTACCCGGTATATCCACAGTTCTACCATACCCTTCCAGTCATATCCACCTTCCTACCATACCCTCCCCATCATATCCACGTTACTACCATAACATCTCCATCTTATCCACTTTCCTAACATACTTTCCCCGTCATATCTACACTGCTGCCATACCTTTCCAGTCATATATACCTTCCTAACGTACCATCCCCGTAATATCTACCTTCCTACCATAGCCTCTCCGTCATATCCTTTTTCTTCCTATTTCTTCCCTGACAAATCCACCTTCGTAGCTACCATATCTTCATTGTCATTTTCACCTTCCTGCCATACCTTCCTCGTCATATCCACGTTCCTGCCATACCTCTCTTATCATATCCACCATCTTACCATACACCCCCCGTCATATCCACCATCCTACCAAATCTTCTCCGTCATATCCATTTTCCTCCCATACCTTCCCCACCATGTCCACCTTCCTAGCATGCTATTCCTGTCATATGCGCCTTCCTACCATACCTTCCCCGTCTTATCCAGTTTCCTCCCATACCTTCCCCGTCATATCCCTATTTCTACCATACCTTCCACGTTATATCCACATTCCGAACATACCTTCTCCGTCTATCCACACTCCTGCCATACCTTTTCCGTCATATCCATTTTCTTCCAAAACTTTCACCTTCATTTCCAACTTATTGCCATACCTATCTTGTCATTTCCACCTTCCTGCTATACCCTCACCGTCATGTCAACCTTCCTACAATACCTTCTCCGTCATATCCATTTTCCTCCCACACTTTCCCTGACGTATCCACCTTCCTACCATATCTTCCCCGTTATTTCCACCTTCTTGTTATACCTTCCCTGTCATGTCCACCTTCCTACGATACCATCCGTGTCATATCCACTTTCCTAATGTACCGTTCCCGTCAAATCCTCTTTTCTTCCATTCCTTCCCTGTCATATCCACCATCCGACCATATATTTCCCGTTATATCCACCGTCCTGCCATATCTTTCCCTTCAAACCCACCTTACAACCAAACCATCGCCGTGAAATCCTATTTCTTCCCATAAATTCCCGACATATCCACTTTCCTCCCATACCTTCTCCGTCATATCCACCTTCCAACCACATCATCCCCGTTATATCCACTTTCCTACCATAACATCCCTGTCATATCATCCTTCCTAATATACCTTCTCCGTCACATCCACATTCCTGCCATACCTTCCCTGTCATATCCACCTTCCTACCATAACAATGTCATCATATCCGCCTTCCTACCATACCTTCTCCATCATATCCAGTTTTATCCCAAAACTTCCCGCTCATATCCGCCTTTCTACCATACGTTCTCCGTCATTTCCACTTTCCTGCCATACCTTTCCTGTCATATCTACATTCTTAACGTACCATCCCAGTCATATCCACCTCTTCACCATACCTTCTCAGTCATATCCGCTTTCCTACCATACCTTTTCCGTCATTTCCACCTTCCTACAATACCTTTCAAGTTACATCCAACTTCCTACAATACCTTTCCCTTCATATCCACTTTCCTAACCTATATTCCTCGCCATATCCACCTTCATACCATACCATCCCCGTCAAATACACATAGCTAACATACCTTTCACGTCATATCCACATTCCTGCGATACCTTCGCCGTCATATCCACCTTCCTATCATACCTTTTATGTTATATCCAAATTCTTACTATACCTTTCCATAATATCCACTTTCCTAACATACCATCCCCGTCCTATCCACTTTCCTACCGTACCTTTCCCGTCTTACCCACTTTCCTACCATACATCGCCGTCATATCCACCTTCCAGCCGTATCTTCCCCGTTATATCCACCTTCTTACAGTACGTTCCCTATCATATCCACTTTCTTACTATACCTTCCCCGTCATACCACTCTATCTCCGTCATATCCACCTTTTTACCATACCATCCACGTCATATCCACTTTCTTACCATACCATCCCCGTCAATTCCACATTCCTAACACACCTTTCTCGTCATATCCACATTCCAGCCATACCTTTCCTTTCATTCCACCTTCCTACTATACCTTCCCGTCATATCCTCCTTCCTACCATACTTTCCCCATTATATTCACCTTCCTACCTTACCAACCCCATCATATCCACATTCCTACCATATCTTCCCCGTCATATCCATCTTATCTTACCATCTCCATCAGATCCACTCTCCTACTATACCTTCGTCGTCATATCCACTTTCCTTCTATACTATCCCCTTTATATCCATCTTCCTGCCATACCATCCCCATTATATCCACATTCCTACCACACCCTCCCCGTAATATCGACCTTTATGCTATACCTTCCTCCTCATATCCACCTTCCTACCATACTTTGCCCGTCATATCTATCTTCCTACCATACCTTTCTCGTCATATCCACCTCCCTACTATAACTTTTTCGTCATATCCACCTTCCTACCATACCATCCCCTACATATCCACCTTCCTACCTTACCTTCCCGTCATATCAGCCTTCCTATCATACCATCCCTGTCATATCCAACTTCCTACCGTAATTTCTCCTTTTCATCCACTTTCCTACCATTCCTTCTCCGTCATATCTACTTTCCTACCGTACCTTCCCCGTCATATCCTCTTGCCTACCGTTCCTTCCCCGTCATATCCACCATCCTACCATTTATTTCCGTTATATCCACCGTCTTGGCATATCTTTCCCTTCATATCCATCTTACAACCATACCATCCTCGTAAAATCCTGCTTCCTACCATAAATTCCCCGACATATCAGCTTTCCTCCCATACCATCTCCGTCATATCCACCTCCCTGTCTTAAAATCCTTGTCTTATTCACTTTCCGACCATACCTTCCCTTTCAGATGCACCTTCCTGTCATACCTTTTTCGTCATATCCACCATCCTACCATACTTTCCCCGTCTAATCCACATTCCTGCCATACATTCTCTGTCATATTCACCTTCCTACCATGACAATCCCGTCATATCCGCCTTCCTACCATACCTTCTCCACCATATCCTGTTTCCTCCCATAACTTCCCCGTCATGTCCGCCTTCCCACCACACCTTCCCTGTCATATCCACTTTCCTACCACACCTTCTCCGTCTTATCCACATTCCTGCCATACCTTTCAAGTCATATCGATCTTTCTACAATACCATCCCCATCATATCCACTTTCCTACCATACCTTTCCCATCTTACCCACTTTCCTACCATACATTTCCCGTCATATCCACCTTCATGCCGTGCATTCCCCGTTATATCCAACTTCCTGCTATAACTCATCCGTCATATCAATATTCCTATCATACCTTCACCATCATATCCACCTTCCTACCAAAATATATCCGCCATATCCTCCTTTCTACTGTACCTTAGTGGCCACACCCACTTTCTTACCATACCTTCCCCTTCATATCAACCTTCCTGCCATATCTTACTGGTCATATCCACCTGTGTGCCATACCATCCGCGTTATACTCACCTTACTACCATACTATCCCTGTCATATTCACTTTCCTACAATACCTTCCCCGTCATATCAACCTTCTTACCATACCCTCCCCATCATGTCCACCTTCCTACTATAGGTTCCCATCATATCCACTTTCTTACTATACCTTCCCCGTCATATCCACCCTCAAACCACTCTTTCCTCGTCAGATCCACCTTCCTACCATACCTTCCACAGTATATCCAACTCCCTACAATACCATCCCGTCAGTTCGACTTTTCTATCATACCTTTAACGTCATATCCACTTTCCTATCATACCTTCCCCGTCACATCAACCTTCCTACCATATCTTCCCGTCATTTCCACCTTCCTCCCATACCTTCCACGTCATATCCACCCTCCTACCATACCATTCCCGTCATATCCACTTTCCTACCATATCTTCCCCGTTATATACACCTTCCTACCATTCACTCTCCGATATATTCGCCTCCTTTTCATACATTTTCCGTTATATCCACCTTCCTACCATACCTTCCCAGTCATATCCACTTTTCTACCATACCTTCACCGTCGTATCCACCTCCTACCATAACTTCCGCGTCATATCTACCTTCCTACTATAGTTTTTTCCGTTATATCCACCTTCCTACCATACCTTCCCCGTCATATCCACCTTCGTACCATATTTCCCCGTCCTCTCCACCCTTCTATCATACTTTCCCCATCATATCTACCTTCCAAGCATACCTTGTACGTCACCTCCACTTTCCTATCATACCTCTCCTCTTATTTCTGCCTGAAGACATATCTTCCCCGTCATATCCAATTTCCTATCAAACCTTTCGCGTTACTGTCTTCTTTTACCATAAATTCCCCGTCGTATTCACCTTCGTACCATACTTTTCCTATCGTATCCACCTTACTTCCATACTCTGCCTCTCATATCCGTTTTCCTACCATACCTTCCCCGTCGTATCCACTTTCCTATCATACCATTCCCGTCATATCTACTTAGCTACCATGCTTTACCCGTCAATTCCACTCTCCTACCATATCTTCGCCGTTATATACACCTTCCTACCATATCTTCCCGTCATTTCCACCTTCCTCCCATACCTTCCCCGTCATACCCACCTTACTACCATACCATCCCCGTCATATTCACTTTCGTACCATATCTTCCCCGTTATATACACCTTCCTACCATTCACTCTCCGACATATTCGCCTCCTTATCATACCTTTTCCGTCATATCCACCTTTCAGCCATACCTTCCCCATCATATCCACCCACCTACCATACCTACCCCGTCATATCCAACATCCTATCATACGATTCCCGTCATCGTTTCCCTTTACCATACCTTCCCCTCGTATTCAACTTTCTACCATACTGTTCCTATCACATCCATCTTACTTCCATACTTTACCTCTCAAATCCACTTTCCTACCATACCATCCTTGTCATATACACCTTCCTACTATACCTTCCCCATCATATCCACTTTAATACTATACCTCATCGTCATATACACTTTCGCACCATACCATTCCCGTCATATCCATTTTCCTACCATACTTTTCCCGTCATATCCACTTTTTTACCTTATCTTGCCCGTCATACACACCCACTTATCATTCCCTCTCAGATATATTCGCCTCCTTGTCATACCTTTTCTGATATATCCACTTTCCTACCATAACTTTTCCGTCATAAATACTTTCATTCCATACCTTCCCCATCATATTCACCCTCCTACCATATCTATCCCGTCATATCCAACTTCCTATCATACCTTTCCCGTCAAAGTCTTCTTTTGCCATACCTTCCCTGTCGTATTCACCTTCCTACCATACTTTTCTTATCATATCCACATTACTTCCATACGTTACCTCTCATATCCACTTCCCTACCATACCTTCCTCGTCATATCCACCTTCCTACCATACTTTTCCTGTTATATCCACCTTCCTACCATACCTTGTCCTTCATATGCACCCTCCCACCATACCCTCACTGTCGTATCCAGTGAGTGCACAGAGATCACATAACCCTCCCGCTGGGTCAGGGTGATAACTTGGCTGAGTTCAACTTGGGTCAAATGCATAACTTACCTGGTGAGCCTGGTTGACAGCCTGGGTGAGTGTGGCCTGGCTGGCATTGGCGTCGGCAGTGGCATGTGACATTTGGAACAACGTCACTTCACACTGTGATCGCAAAGCCCTCACCTCCTGAAGGGGATGTAGAACGTGTTTTGAGTCACACTTGAATTGCTGTAGTTGACGTTGAAAAGAAATACACTTACACTAGTGTTCCGTCATACACAGAATCATCATAATAAAACGTGACTCCCCATTCTAATGCAGCATATTTTCACGGATTGACTTAACGTACTGAAATGCAGCATTTCAAATACACGTTATTTTCCATGACTCATGAATATAGTCTCATAAATACCAAGTGAAGTAGACACCTACTGGGCAACATTAAAGGGTTTAGAGCGTGTGTCACGTGATAATGTTGTATGTTAACATAGCAGTGAATTAGTGAAAACTGACGTCTCATGACAGTACTATGTATAATAAGGATTTGATAATGGATCCTTATAACTTTACACTACAGAATTACAAAGGAAGTCAAGCAATAACAGACCACTGGGTCATTATGAGGCTGCTTGTAATAATCCAAGATATCAGAAACTCACAGATTAGTGTGGTAAGAGTTGAAAGTCAAACATATTTCAGTGAGACAAACCCGCAAACTTCTCACATAACTAAGGCGCAAATAATGTCTGTCGTAGACATGAAGAGAGATATAGTAAATAAGTCTATTCTTAAACGTATCTATGATACTGCTTTCAACTACTCTAAGTAAATCATTCCATAAGTTAACAATTCTGCTAACGAAAATGTATGTCGCCTCATTCGAGGTAAAACGTTTGCCCACGAGTTTGAATCTATTGCTACTAATGAATCAGACGAATCAATTCTTAAATAGTTTCTTAGGTCAGTATTAGTAAAGCTTTTGCTGATTCAGAATACTTGTATTAGATCACCTCTTAAAAGTCTATTTTCTTAGCTGAATGGATTCAATTCGTGTTGTCAGCTTTCATTTTTTTTTATGTTGAAGGCTCCAGTCACGGACAAAAGTTCACATCAAGGCCGGGCCCTAAATGAAATATAGAGAGAATTGAGAAAGGGGAAAAAAAGACAGGGAAAGTATTTACGAATTTTTGAGACAGTAAAAAACATGTTTCTTGAAATGAGCCAGGTCATAGTTATTGGGAAAGACATGAGAAGGTGGATTTGTTTCTCAGTCCGGGAATCATCTATGGAGTTCGACGCAGTACTGTCTCCATTCTTTCTTTCATCTTTATAGCTTACTTGGTTTTAGGTTTTATTACAACCAAATCTTCCTTATTTACCTCTTACCTTTAGTATCTCAAAAGAATTCATACTGTAGCTTGTCTTTTCATTTTGACAAGAAATATGTAAAACTTTCCAATTATCGATGTCAGTATTCATTTGCCACCTATGAGTCCAGTCTATCAGTTTGTATGTCAGTTTAAAGCTGAAGACGTTCATTTACAGATGTAGTTTGATTTCCCATCTTAGTACCGTTTGCAAATATTTATGTCTTACAATGCATCTTGTTCTAAATATAATCAATATATGTGAGAAAGAGAACCGGCTCCAAGACTGATCCCTGTGACACACCACTTGCTACGTCTGGCCATTCACAGGCTTGATCATTAACTACAATTCTATATTTACGGCCAGTCAGCCAAGTCCATAGCAAAGTACAACCCCATTTACACCATGTGGCTCAGCTTTTGCTAGTAACCTTTGATGTGTAACTTTAACATTTTTGTTTTTAATCTTAATAGATGAAATCAATTGCTATATTTTCATCATACATATTGATTATATCATTACTGTAGTAATTCAGTTTTGTTTTAAATGAGCAATTTCATCGAAAATAATGCTGGGAATCGTTCATTAAGTGATGGTTCTCTAAATGGTTTACAATTTTGTCCCGAACGATGGTTTTCATAAGTTTATCAACAACAGACGTTACGATAATTGGACGATCATATCAGACAGAGACTCGATACCTTTTCTGTATATCGATGTTCCATTTGCAAACTTTCTTTCCTCTGGAACTTCCCCGCAGCATATAACATATTGAAAAGGGCATTCAAGAACTTAACTGTCTCATTTTTCGCCTCTTTCACTGTCCTTGGATAAAACTTATCAGGGCCTGCTAATTCATTTACACTCATTATATTTAACGCTGATAACATATCTTCAACTTAGATTCAATATGCTCGAGAACTTTTTCTCTCTCAGCAATGGAGCTGGATTTGAGATATGAGCT
>JAUUED010630436.1:0-11496 GCA_032361865.1 Panulirus pascuensis | reverse complement strand
GTTGCTCCAATTATACAAAGGATTGATTTGCCCTTATATGGAGTGCTGCTTTCACATCTGGGTTGGTTTTACCTCTGGATCCTTACTTGAGAGAGTTGAGCCAAAACCGGTCTGACTCATAAACTATCCCAGACTAACTTCCAAACTTGACCCGCTTACCCTACGCTGCAATGTTGGTTCAATTCCCCTCTTCTATACGTATTACTTTGGTTTTTGCTCCTGAGAGCTGGCTGCTTTTGTGCCCCCACCACTAGCTAGACCACGCAATGCTCAGCAAGCTGCTGCATCATATGATTACTATGTGGTCATTTGCAACTCTAGAGTGGACCATTCTGACAATTGTCTCTTTCCTTATGCCATGAAGCTTTAGGACTCTATCTTCCCATGTCTTTCCTTCAAAATTTGCAAACACTTTCTTTTGACTCTCCTTCTTCCTTTTTCATAATCTTTATATTTCAATTTTAAAAGTATTCATCAAGTCAGTGACACTGCAGTCATGGCAACTTAAAGGTCTGATCATTAAACAGCTGTTATCGAAGCCATTTTCGGAAGGGAACTTCAAAAGGAAATGCATGTTGATGGTTTCACAAGATATTTGCCAAGAAAAACATCAAGCTTTTGCAAATAGAAGCCTCTCACGAATTATAGCTGCAGAAAGAATAAATGAATTATCAGAGAATATTAAGTCAACTCAAAGACAAAGTAAAGTCCTTTACTGCATTTTCTGCTGCAACTGATGAAAGTACAAATGTAACTGATGTAGCACAACTTGCAGTTTACATGGTGTGGATGAAAATATGGAGTTAACAGAAGAGTTTGCAGAACTGATACCAATGAAAGGAACAATAACATGTGATGACATCTTTGTGACATTGGTAGGGGCACTGGATAAATAAGGCATTAACTGGGAACAAACTGTGGGCCTGGTTAAAGATGGAGCACTCCAAATGGTGGGTAGAAAGGCTGGCATGGCAACAAAATTAAAGGAAACCATCAATTTTAGAAATTGCATTGCATTATACACAGAGAAGTGTTGTGCAGTAAAACTTTAAAAATGGATAATATCATGGATGATGTTATAAGGACAGTGAACTTTATAGTCACAAGTTTTTACCAAAAAAGAGATCAACAGCTTTTTGGAGGGAAACGAGAACCTGCATGGGCTGTTATATCACACAAATGTTCACTGGCTAAGTCAGGAACCTGTACTAAAGCAATTTAAAGAATTGGTTGGTGAAATACAGGTGTTTATGGAACAGAAAGGAAAGGATGTCCATGAACTGAAAGATAATGGATGGGTTCAAGATCTCAAGATCTAGCTTTCATAGTGGATATTACAGAGCACTTAAATTGCCTGAACATAGAGATTCAAGGACACATTAAATTGGTAACAGATTTTTATGACAGCATTCAAACCTTTGAGATGAAACTGCACAATTTAGAGAGGCAACTTGTGGATTGTAATCTTTCACACTTTCCAACCTTAAAGTCCCTACAAGTCACCCTTGAGTTTCATGTTGATACTGCAGAAAGATTTCCAAGTTAAGGAATGAGTTCCAAGAAAGAATTACAGATTTAAACATCTTGAGAGAGAGTTTTCAATTTTTTAGAACCCTTTCTTTCTCAATGTTAATGAGGTAAGAGAACATCTTCAGTAAGAAATAACTGAGCTACAGTGAAATCTATGTATTCAAGAACAAGTTTTCTAGTGTTGATTTTAGTACATCTTATCAATGTTGGACTAAATTATCCCAGGATTAAGCATTTTGCTTCAAAGGTTATGTCCATTTCTGTGAACAGTCCTTTGCTGTAAGGAAAATTAAAAGTCTCACCTTCGTTTTCAACTTACTGATGCGCAATTGAATTCAACACTCATGGTTGCTGCAGCTACGTCATCTGCTCCAAAATTTGATGCACTGGTCCATACTAAAAGGTGTAAAGTGTCAGGGAGTAGCAGTAGCAAGCAATAAGCCTCAGCAAGGTAACTATATATAATACAAGTAGGATGTCAAACCCAAAAGAAAGACAAAGTAGATGTCTTTTTTCTTCTACTCTCAATTTTCTTTTCTTCACTTTGCTTTGCCTTGCTGTGACACAGATTGCCAGGCAACTTAATATACAAGCCAATAAAAATCAAAATAAATAAATGCACTTGCAATAATATTACTATACAGTTACAAAACATATAAACACCTTGACCTAAGTGTGGCTAAGATTAACTTTGGTTTAGAGATTAATGACCTATCCTAGCGGGTAAAAGCCCAAAACAAATAGCATAGCAAATAACACATAGCATAAGCAGTCTTTTATGAGAGCTTTGTGCTCACCCTTGCAAAGGGGGCTTATCCTTCTTTGTCTAGATTATCCTTAGATACCAACCCTCAGCTGCCACCACTTCTAGTCCTGTTCCTGTATCTACTTCCCCTATCATTCTGCCGTATTAGTCCCCAAAGGGGCAATCATGAATTACTCATATATTACATGGCCCATATAGTGTACCATCATATCAAATCTGGCCTACCATAGCAATGAGTCTGATACCCCTGGTCTAGGTTTTTTACATAACATACATAAGTGTCCTCATGTTTGAAGACAATTTGTGGTGTAAGGTGGTTTGATCAAGCACGTAATGAAACGATAAGAAGAGTCTGGTTGAGGGAACTGAAGGTGTGCTGAAACGATCTGGACAAAAGGGGAGAGTGAGGAGAGGTTGACAAAGAGGATATCAGTCAGAAGTGGAGGGGAAAAGGAGAAGAGCGAGACCAAAGTGGAGATGGATGGATGGATGGGGTGAAAAAGATTTTGAGTACTTGGGTCTTAAACTTATAAGAGGGTGAAAGGTGTGCATGGAATACAGTAAACTGGAAGGATGTGGCATACTGGGGGGAGATGAGCAATCAATGGACTGAACCAGGACATGAAACAGCCATGGAAAACCATGAAAAGGACTGTGGGGGCCTGGTTGTGGATATGGGGCTGTGATTCAGTGCATTACACATGACAGTTAAGATATGGTTATAAGCAAATGAGGCCTTTTTTTTGTTTGTTCCTAGTGATACCTTGGAAACACAGAAAATGGTAAATAAGTATGGAAAGGAAAGTTTCCTAAAGACTCTGTAAAGTAAAACTGGCAAATTTACTAAGAGTTGTAAAGTATGTTAAAAGTTTACACTTCTTCCATTTCTACCCATCTAATTCCCCTAATGAAGTCCATCTTACAAAAGAAAATTTTCCCACTTAACTCTACATGGATATCTTTAGGTATGTTCACTGGTACACAGACAAACTTTGCCATTTTCTTCCACTTCTTACTACTGACACAAAACTGAAAACAGCACAATAATCAGAGTCTGAATTTTCTGTTATATCTTCTTACAGAATGTAATGAATTTCATTTCCAATGGATTTTCTGGTGGAAAACGTTAGAGGATATGGTCTTTCCCTTAATAGTGTAGAGACAGTTACTTGAATTGCATGTACCACTAGATTGGTATGACTTGGGTTTGTTTATGAAAATGTTAGAAGTCTGAACTGTTATAAAATGTCTTTGCTCTGGCAACAAGTCAGGGTTTACATTTACATTAGTATATAATCCTCAGATCCTTTGACCTTAAGAGTTAAGACTTTTCAGCTATATCTCTAATAAAATACACTGAACTTAACTTTCAATAGATTTCCTGGTAGAAAAAAAAAGAGGGTTTGGACTTTCCTTTACCAGTGCAGAGACTGTTACTTTAATTCCTTGTTTCACTTGATTGGCATGACCTAGTTTGTTAGTGAAAATGGTAGAATAGTCTGAGCTGCTCTAAAATGTCTAATCTCAGTTCTGGCAACAAGTCATGGTTTATATTTACACTAGTTACAATCCTCAGTTCCTTTGACCTCACAGATTTCTACTGATGAACCTAAGTCTTTGTGACCACTACATTCCACCACATAAATCCCAACGGTTCCACCCAGTCTGACTGATTCTTTCATAACTGCAACCTTTGCTCGCTTAGTCTCATAATTTTTCAACAAATTGGCATGAAACACAGTACTGTTTTCATCCATGATCTTTAACATACAATCAAATGGCCCTTTTCCAGCTGAGCTACAACTTACCTGAAACTGCTGGCAAAAGTAACAGCACTTTTTCACCAACCTCAAGTGACATTTTTCTTGCATTTCTATTGTAGTGGTGTGTGTAATTCTGGGAAAATTTCTGTACAATTTGCTATTTAACTCCTCTAATACAATGAGAAACAAGAATTAAAGGCAGTACAGTGAAGAAAAATGGATGGACAGAGACAACGTAACATCATGAACAAAGTGAAAGACCTTAGAATAACAATATACGAAAATTCGACCTTCAGTGGACAAAATAAGGCAACAATTACCTCTTCTAAAGATATGGTTGGTTGGATCTTGTGGACCTTTTAGACACCAAGAAACCAGTGATGACACTTCAAGGCACTACTATTCTCATGAACAGAATACTAGTGTGTTCTAACATTGCCTTTCAAGGCTGACAAAATTGTAGAGTTAGAAAGTATGCAAGGATCTATCACTGCCTTAAATAACTGACTTAAATCACTCTCTGGGGTGCAGATGGGAGAGACATATCATTATTTATGTTTGGAAAATTTTAGAATCATGGTCCCAAACTATGCTAAAAAATAATTCCCTTTTATAAAGCCTGGAAGACTGTAAAATATTACCTCTAATATCAAACGGTGCAAACAAGAGAAAATACCATACACACATGCCCAATGTTGTTGCTTTTCCATTCTATCATTCATAAAAGTCCTGATCTTTATTCTGGAGATCTAGAGCAGTGACTGGCTACTAATACAAATACTATATACCCATCTTGGGAGGATAATGAACAATCACAATGATCAACAGCCAGAATATTTCAGAAATGAATGTAGCAAGCATGAACATGATGCTTAAAGTTGTTGAAGATATGGAGTGGGTTCCAACATGTACAGTTTGCACTAGTTTTAGTAGTATGTGGCTTTGAGGCAAGATCTGGCAACTCTGAGCATGGGAAGTGGATGATACAATCAGCAACCATGCACTGCATCACCCTCCTTGGTGCATATCATATCCTTGTGGGAAATTGCCCACTGCACATGTGTCATACTCGTTTCCTAAAGTCTTTTTTTCTGTACACTAATATTTCTATTTGTGTCATGCAGTTGTTTCATATCCCTAAGTCTGTATTCAAGCTGGAGCTGGCACAAATACTGTAATCAGAGTGCAAGCCAATTTCTTTTAACAAATACAAAACAGTATAATACTTGCTTTCCAACAATTGCTGGAGACAGGAACAAAGAACACACAGCACCAACCACAGGTTGAATCCTGCCAGACTTTGTTACCATCTCTTAACATTAAACTGGACCTCATCAAAAACTTCAAAAAGGCTGTGGATAAAATGGGCCAGCATGTAGATATTTCAATGAAAAATTCCTATGACTCAGTGTGGCAAAAATCAAGGAGAGTATTTTTGCCGATCCACAGATCTGCGAGCTGTTCAGAGACAAGTTGTTTGACCGCATTCTCAGTGGTGACAAGAAGGTAGAGTGGAATGAATTCCAGATGATAGCAACAAAGTTGCGATGAAATATCAAGGCTGACAACTACAAGCAACTTGTGGAAAACCTATTGTCATCCTATCAAAAAATGGGTTGCAATATGCCTTTACAGATAAATTTTCTCCAATCTCACTTGGATTCTTTTCCAGCTAACTGCGGCGCAATGAGCAATGAGCACGGCGAACATATCCATCGAGACATCTTAGCGGTATAGAAATGGTATCAGGACAAATGGAGTCCAGCAATGTTAATGGACCATTGCTGGACAGTAACAAGAGATTCTTCAGGACTCGTGTATAAGTGACCGGCAAAGGGGCATTTTGCTTCATCAAGGTAAGCCAGTGACTGTACCCTGTGTCACCAATAAAGTGTGTAACACATGTATTTTTCTTGGAAACCATAGCCAATTGAGCATTCCCATGTTCACAGACCCAAAATCCATAAAGGGAAACACATTTCCCTTCTAAAACATAAAATAGTCAAAATTTGTTGATCAGTGTTATTGGCTAAAGAGCCAAGAATGCATAGCTATACATTAGCGTTTAGTTTGTGTTTGCAAGTAGAAGGCAATGCATGGTGCATAAAAACAATGCTCTGAAAAATGCATAAGAAGATACATGTATTGTTACATATATGAATAATGATACATTAAGAGCTTTCTTTCTTTTCATATTCTATCGTCATTTCCTGCTTTAGCAAGGTAACACCGCAAACAGATGAAGAAAAGCTGCATTTGCTTACATCCAATCTTTGGCTATTGTGTGCAAAACACCAAAACCACAGTGCTTTGTAAAGGAAATATCATATTAAAAGAAAATAGTGCTTTGTGGGTGGTCAGAAATGGCAAATCAAGGTTAGGCATGGATTTAAAATGTAGTGGCACTTGCAAAGTATGCAATAATTTCTTTTTAATAACCTGACTTTTTTTTTTTTTGGTGTAGATGAATATACTACAGTATGCAACTTAGGATTAGTTTGTTTGATTCTTAAAATACTTTTGCATACAAAATCAAGTCTGTTGTAAAAATGTGCTTTGAAAAAGTGATTTTTTTTTCTACATGTACCAAAGAAAAAAGGGGTCACATCAAACTCTTATCATGGATGACCCTGAACAAACTTGTGATATGAAATAACCTTTTTGAGCAGAGGAAAGTTTCACAAACAAGAAAATGGGACTTTATTGCCACTGTATTGTTTTGCCCCAGAATTTTTCAAGAAGCAATCAGGTCAAAAAGGCCCTGGATAAGAATTTACAAACTGTATGAGACCAACCATGCTATAGTAGCTATGTGGGCCTGTGGACATGAGTTCCAACAGCTTGGTTGACCAATGACCCAATTCAGCAGCTTGGACTTGCCCTGTGCTGTGGGGTAGAAGTCCTAAGACCACTCCAAGTATTCTAACTTCTAGGTTTCCTCAAGTCTATCCCTAACAGTAGCTTCACATTAACCCTGTGGATGCCTTATTCAACTACTGAAACACTTTTATCCAACCAGAGGTCTATTTCAACAGTAGTCTACATCAAGAGAAAAACTTTTAGTCATTAGCACTTTAAGCATCTTGCATTGCTGAAGGTTAAAACATGCTATTTCCCCTCTAATGCACAGGTGGCCAACACCTAAACTTTGTAAACAATCCAACTGCTCTGGCTGCATGGAAGTGCCTCTTCATTTCTGTACCAATCATGGGGTCATTCCTGGCACAACCTTTTAAGAAGCTTTAAAAGTTCCATGACATCTCATGTTAAGACCATCTGACATTAAAGGTTAAGGGTGTAGTGAATAACTATTTTACACTGACAAAGCAGCAAACTTTATGCATTTCACAGATGCCATAAAAATTTGTAACATGGAATGAGATACCTCATGACTCTCAGTTTCACAAATTTCAGTTCTGTGATTTTCAATATTGTTCTTAAAGTAGCTTAAAAAAATCTTCAACATAATGTCTAAATACAGTCAGGAAAGACTAATAATTATCTAAATACTGTCCAAAAAAGAACAAAAAATGGGTGGCAGAAATGGACCTGCTGTCCATCACAAGAACACTTATAACAGGCTTTAGTTCATAACATTTAACTTGAATCACTGAATGATATGGTAAACAACATTTTTCATATATTTTTTCTTCACTATTCACTTCAGTGGGTTCTTCACTAATGTATGATTTAATAATAATCTACATGTTCAGAAAAATATAAAAGCAAATGATAAAAAAGAGATGAAAATGTTACCTAGCACTAAATGCTAGCAACCCCTTCATTTCAAAACATTCATACTACACTCAATAAATGATTCAGCAAATTGTATATTTCATCATATATTTTTCTAAACTAATACATGAATTAATGATTATATATATATACAGAAAAACAGGGGACAATATATGACAAGCATGGAAGGCCACCTATCACATGAACTCTAGCAATCACTTTTGGTTCTAAACATTCTACTTAAAACTCAGTAAATTACATTGTCAACTGCACTTTTCATATATTATCTTACTAATTCTCTTCAGCACTTTCCTACCTACAGCATGAATGATTAATTATCTAAAAACTTATAAAAATAACAGAGAAATGCATGATGGATGGCAGAGCTAGTGAGTCCTTCCTCAGGAAAACAAGGTTGTAGGAAGAGCCAATGGAACCCTGTGGTGAAGAGTGGGAAATATGCATGGTCCTAATACTAGTTTATAATTGGTGAACGATGCAGCATATCATACATTTCATAAAATTTTTCTTAATTCTTTCCAGCAGGTCCTTATATGATACATATACTAAGTATCATCTACAGGTTCTGAAAAATACGTACAGGAAAAAAATGGATGGGAGAGGTATAAATGCTACTTAGCACACTAAAGCTAGCAATTACCTTTGGTTCAAAAAATTCAAATAATACTCAGTAAATGCTGTGGTTAATAATAATGCTCATGTATTTTATCTATACAAATCTCTTCAGAACATTCTTATCAAATGCATGAACTATACAGTGTTTTGATAATAAAATAAAAGAAAATGGATGGTAGATAGAAACCCTGTTGGAGGCACCAACAGATCCCCCTCTTGGTACAAGAAATGCACAGTTGGAGCTGCCAGATTTAAGTGTGCCCACCCGTCTGACCTCACAAATTTGAGTTTTACTTGTGATTCTTAAAATAAAGGGGTAATTAAAAAATGGTAATTTATAAAAATTAAATTATAAAATTTCAATATATCATGACAATATAATTGTGGCATGAACTGTGAACCTCTGTTACTTAACACTTCTCTAGAGAATGGAAGCCAATAAAATATAAGATAGCTTTTGCTACCCCTTTGGTATCTATTGCTGGCAGAGATACAGCCTCAGGCCATCTGGTAGCATAATAAACTACTCAGAATATATCTATTACCTTGAACTGAAGTTGGTTCTGCCAAATCCATCATCATTTTATGAAAAGGTGTTTCCTTTAAAGAAGTTTTACCTAACAGAACCTTAGACACTCTCTCGTGTTATGACTATGTTGAACAGTATTTCAACTATGGCACTATCACTGTACCTCCACTGTGACTCCTGGGTGGTAAAAACTATTCAGTAACAAAAAGGCACTGTTCTGTACACCCAATTGGCCTCTCATCAACAAAACTGTGCCCTTCATTCTCTATGCAGGAAGAGTTGTCTTTACGACGCACTTTCCTTTTGACACTCTGTACCATATACGATGATTCTCTGTCAGGATGACCTCAAACTAACCATTCCTCTTAACAGTTCTCTGGATAAAAGTGCTGAGTAACTTATCAGCTTCTTGCTCTTCTGGGGTAATAGGGAGATCCTCAGTTGATGCACTGTTGCTCCGAGCCATCCTCAAAGGCTGCAAGAATCTGTCCCTTTGTTGCTGCTGTCTTCTTGTCTCCACAGATGTAGCAGTTTCCTCTTCTAGCTCGACAGTCTCCTCACTTGGATCTGGGGACATTGTAACTGGATTGAGATAAAACACCACTGTAGTCACATCATTGGAGTACTTCATCCCCCTACCAAGCACACCCTGCTGATGGCTTGCTTTTACTAGTAATGGCTCCACAGGCATTGGGGAAGTTATTGCTTCAGGAAGTTGCCAATCATTAGGTCACCTGTGTAGTACAGCCCTGAGACACATATGCAGGCGAATGGGCAAATACAGGCATTTTTGTCAATAAGAATACATGTCCTAACACCATCCATCATCTGTTCTAGCAAGATGTATTCTGCTTTCACCACTACACCCAGTGTCTCATAGTATCTTGGATCATCAACCAACTTGTAGTTGACTGAATCAAATCCAATTATCAAAAGTACAGCCTCACCATTTAAGGGAAGAGTGATCACTTGTTCTGGTTGTTTTACACAAAGAGTGGTTTTCTCCTTGTTGTTATCAGTGATTCAAGCATGTCATGGTGCAGTAGGATTCTGGAGTTTCTTGGGTGTTAAAAGGCAGAGTTATGCGCTAAGTGTCCTACCTTCTTGCATGGGTACATCTTCCTTCCCTTTACGTAACTGGTGTGTTGCCAGAGGGGATGAGCTGTTTTGCTGGATGTTTCTCAGAACTACAACTCTAAAATCACTCCTGGTAAGCATCAATATCGTTCACTTTTCTGTCTAATGTAGGTAACTTTGGTTTTATTGTTGGGTATAGGTCAAAAGGTATATGACCCACAATCCTGCTTTGTAAAAGTGTGTTTTTCAAGTTCATGCTTTTATCCTCCCCTCTCTGCCTCTTCATGCTTTCTTTCCCCCAATTCTTAAGGTTTCTTTCCCTTTCCATTTCTCATTATTTTTCCTACAAATCTCTGTCTTACTCCTGTTCCTCATTCCCTTTCTCACTGTTATTCCCCTCTTCCATTTCTCTTATTTCAATATCCTGATGTCTTTCAGTTTCTCTACATAACATGTCTGGTTCTAGCTTCCTTTTGCTGTTCCTTTACAAACATTCTGAAATCATTTCCTTCATATCCAAGTTCTTTTCTAACATTAAGTGCTGCAAATCAGTTAAGACTGCATACTTAACTTGAAAAATTCTCATACAGTAATTGTATTTCAGTCTTGTGGTCAGGAGTAACACATCCTCACTTCTTTGTGGAAGTATCTCTTAGCTGTTTATCCCTCACAACATCATGGGACATTTATTCTTTTTCAAATCTGATCACTATTTCCAGCGTTTGTGAGGTAGCACCAAAAAACAGACAAAGAAAGACACATTCGCTCACATATACATATATATATATACATATATGCACATACATGTACATATATATATGTAAATACATACATACTTATACATTTACATACACGTACACATGCATACGTGGTGGTATCAAAAACTTCCGAAACTAGTTCCACAGCATGCAAACAGATGGCAGTACAGCAATGTGCATGCTGTGACGGTTAGGCATAACTGTCATCAATCAGTCTGCCAAGTAGAGTCATTCTGTGAATATTGTGTGTTGTTCTATGGGAGTTTTTTTGACCATATGCACATGCACATTTGCAATTTCATCATGGACAGCAAACTAGAGCAGATAGCAAACATCAAATTCTACATCAAACTCGGTAAATCTGCAACTGAGACCTTTGGCATGATCCGTATTGTGTATGGCAATGAAGGAATGAGTTGTGCGAGGTGTTTCAAGTGGAACACACAATTCAAAAGTGGCAGAACCTCACTGGATGACGACAAGAGGTCTGGGCGACCTTCCATGAAATCAACCCCTGAAAATGTGGCAACAATTCGGCGACTTGTGCGTGAGGATAGTCAGAGAGATCCATTAAGGTCACTGCTAACATCGTTGATGTGTCATACGGAACAGTGCAGGCTATCCTAATGTCTAATTTGAACATGCACTGCATTGCTGCAAAGTTCATGTCCAGGCTTCTGACCCCCAATCATAAGAAGCACC
>JAUUED010619349.1:0-12189 GCA_032361865.1 Panulirus pascuensis | reverse complement strand
GGGGGTGGGTCTTTCTTCGTCTGTTTCCCTGGAGCTACCTCGCTGAGGCGGGAAACAGCGATCTTGCATAATAAATATAAATATACAAAGCTAGTCAGGACAAGACACATCTACTGCCATTGTAAAGAGGTTAAATTCATTGTTAGGACAGAAAGCCTTGGAAACTTATAAATATTCAGGGGCAATAAAATTACAGGGGACAACGAAGGACTTATTGTTTACTATTAGCATTATCATATAGCCCAGGACCCCTTCTCCAGGGGATCCTGCAGCCTCAAGACTATGCTTCAACTAGTAGCTGGGTAAGGATGGACTCTATTGGAGTCATAAATTCTCCCCAAAAAGGTGCTATATTTTCTTATTTGTATATTTACACAAATATGCTGTGGGTTAGCTATTTAGTTATTTTTATATTATATTTCCCCTCATTTATAATTTTGTTATGTTTGTTCACCAAAGAGTAAGTTAAATTTCACATGTACGAGTTATTGTATTCAGATGACATATAAAATAGTCAGTCACCACCTCGCCTCTGCCTTGTCTGGGTCTTCCCTCACGTTCCAGCTGCCTGTACCTCACTGATTTGAGGTTCTCGCCATGTTGTCCCTTTTCTGCTGCTTGTTGGAAACAACATATTTTGGTAACTATACTGATTTGAGGTTCTCGCCATGTTGTCCCTTTTCTACTGCTTGTTGGAAGCAACATATTTTGGTAACTATACAACAAAGAAAATAGAGCACCTTCTAGGGGAGACTTGCTCCGAAAATAATAATCACTCAGCAGTGCCAACAAAATCCTTGCACACCAGTCAGTATGGCATTAAGAATAATTACTATACAGTCGCTGGCTTTTCTAATTTCAGTTACTTCGCAAAAACTAGGAAAATTATTTCTTTTGATATATATAACAGAACAGAAGTTAATTAGTGACTAATTTGCAGAGAACTAGAATACAAATCAACTGCAATTTTTTTCTTTTCATACATGTTCACCATACCCCATGTTAGAAAGGTAGCACAAGGAACAGTTGAAGAAATGACCTCATTCACTCACATCTACTCTCTACCTGTCATGTAAAATGCATCAATATCATCAATTGAAAAGATATCCAAGCTAATAAACAATCACCTTACCTGATACAATTGAGTACATTATGTGTCTATTAGCACCCTTATCATGATCTACAGCTATAACCTCTGCAACTGTTGTTCCAATTATTGCTGTTTCTGTGATGGTACCATTGTACTGTGTTGCAAGAAACTGTTGAGCATGATCATTGTAGTCTCGTACATTAATGATAACATGGGCATAATCACTCTTTGCAGGAGTGATGTGGTCTTTCACTCCAACTGTCAAAATGTGCTCTTCCTGCACTTCCCTAAAAGAAATATTTCTTTTAGACTTTTCTAATACATATATCATTTCTAAACATTAACACAAATCTTAATTCTCATTCAAGAATTAAGGTACAAATTCTTAGAACATCAACATGGCCTTGAAATAGCAACAATTTTGAAAAAAACTGTATATCTAATTTAACATTACAATGTTCTTCTAGTCATGATGACTTTTATAATGACGTCAAAGCTAAATCATATCAGATTCACATCCTATATGCACTGGAGAAATCATATTCCACCTGCTGAAAGTCACCTAGTAAAAAAAACATTTACCTTACAATCAGCATTTTCCATGTGAAAAAAATTAAGACCAAAAACAGGCATAATCTAATAATCATTGTAAACGTCCACACACTAGCAGTAACACAAATTTTAACAATATCGCTTAGTAATGGTGTTATCATGTTATTCTAATTATGAATTGGTGTGCATGATATTTCTGAGTAATATGTTTAACATTCATAACAAAACAAGGAACAGAAGCCATTTTTTCATATGAAGAAAATGCTAACATCTTACCTATCCAGTGGTTCATAAAGTACTATGTCCCCACTAACTGGGCTGACTCTAAATTTTGCTGCAGAAGAAATATGAGCTGTGTTTATAAGGGTATATGTTAGGTGCTGGTCTGAATCTGGGTCTGAGGCAGTAAGTGAGAAGATGGTGGTGCCAGAAGCAGTATTTTCTCCCACCTCAACTTCATACGTGGGCTCTGAGAATGCTGGTCAGTTGTCATTAACATCCAACACAGATACTATTATCTGTGAAAAAAGAAAGTAAATGTTTAATGTATCAAGTCAAAATCACCCTTAACATTATCTAGGCAAGTAAAAAACTAATGACCATTCTGTAAACTACAGTAGTCACAATCTATGGTATGGAAAATATTAAAATTTCATAAGCACAAAATCAATGGTCAGTTTCCTTCCAAGCCTTCCAAATTTAATTTGATAATCATTACCCGAGATGTAACAACATGGACACCATCAGTGACAGAGACTGTAAGATTGTAGAGAGATCTTTATTCAGCATCCAAATGCCTGGCAACCATAATACTTCCAGTATCTCGTCCAATAGTAAACATATTTTCCTCATCACCACCTGAAGTAGGAAGTAAAATAATCATCAATTAGATATTGAATCCTTTAAATTCATTTTTGTCTAAAGTATTCAATAAAGTCATAAAAGCCAAAGAATGACAATGAAAGGCAGTTAAAGAGTAAAATTATAAAACAGCAGGAAGTTACATATTGGTAATTGTGGAATGTGACCAAGTAAAGTCTAAGAGGCATATTCACAAGTTTACAGTAATCTACAAAAGTGCAAAACACATCATATTTGTATAGGGAGAAGCAACCATTAGCAATATTAACATAAGTACTGTATGTAAATATCTATCTATATCATCAATAAATCCTCTCCCAATTCCATGAGGTGCATCAGGTAGGTAAAACCTCTTAAATCACACATATACACCCAGAGCCTATGCTCAATGTGTTGAAATGAATGTCATAATCCACACTTGCATCAGCATTTAATTTTGCACATGATGCCAACTTATTTACCGAGACAACATATCGCTGTTATCAGAAATTTAAATCTCACCACTTCTATGTACATGTTTGTATTGCACTCTATCCTAAATCAATCCTCTGGCATCCTCACCTGAAATACCCATTACCTCAATCAATTCACTCTCACAAAATCTGCTCAACTCTTCCGTGAGCTACCTATACATGCTAGCCCCACAATTTTGACAAAATCTTTTTGTATGTACTCATAAGTAGGTTAGGTACTCCTTGTCCCTTCAGTTGTACTCCTATACAGTATTTTATTTTGATTAACCTATCTTCTCCCATATATCATGTGTAACCATAACATGCTCAAGAAGAATTTCATCCATGTGCCTTTCCTATGATTCTTTATACCATACATCCTTTTCACATCCTTGTTCTTTACCCAAACTATCTTCCAAATTCCAACTATGATACACATGTTATCCATTTCTAATATTCATTTTTTCATTTTTTCTTCATATTTGTTTACTGTTACCCAAATAAATGAGGTAGCACCAGGAACTGACAAACAATTTGCTCACACCTATTCTCTATCAGTCATGTGTAATGCAACAAAACAACATTACCCTATTCACAACCAAGCCTTGCAGACCTTCCCGTGGGTTACCCCAGCTGCTTCATGTGCCCTAGTCCACTGACAGGACATCATCCCCTGTATACCACATTGCTCTAATTCAGTCAATAACATGCCTGCCTTAGACTCCCCTGCATGTTCAGGCCTCAAGCATTCAAAACCTTTTACAGTCCATCCTTCCATCTCGAATTTGGTTTCTCCCTTCTTGTCTCCTGCATTTCTGACACACATATCCTATTTGTCAACCTCTACTCAATCATTTTCTCCTGACTTATTCATATATAGGTTTAACTTTCACACAGCAGAGGTGGTACATGTATTCATTTACAGAAGCTTGTTACACACAAGCATCTTTTTTCAATTCATGAAAGCTTTCAGTGCATCTCCAGTATTTCTGCTTTACAAGGCTTTTCTTCAGCTTCAGCTTTCCTTCCCCTATCTCTAATGATCTTCACTCCTAAATATCTTTATTCATCCAGTTTCCAATTTTTCACTTATCAAACTAATATTATAATGTGGCTTCACATCTTTCAAAAACTAGGTTTACTTTTACTCATTAACTCTCAGCATTCTCCTAGATAACTTCAAATCAACCTACCATTCTATCTAACTCCTTCTCTGATTCAGTTAACAGCCCATTATCATTTGAATACAACAACTGAGGTAAATTACAATGTTTCACAATGACTTGGCAGTACACTGATGTCACTTCAGCTTGCTTTCATCTTGAGAAAAAAAATCTTGATTTCAAGCAACCCTGATGAACTTGCACATTTGTTTCAAACCGCTCACTCATACCACCACTTACTCTCATACATATACTGCTACTAATTGCTCATTTGTTTCAAACTGCTCATTCATACCACCACTTTCTCTCATACATGTACTACTACTGTTAAGAAAGCTTTTAAAAACATAAACCATGTATCCAAATTTGGATACATATTCTCTATCTATACCTATTTGCCTTTCCTACCTTGTCAAAGTAGCAACAGAAACAAAAATACAATGGCCTCACTTGTACTTATCCAATCTCTAGCCCCCATCCACAGCCAAACCCCAAAGACTGCTTCATGGCTTATCCTTAGCACTTCACCTACCCTAGTTCATCCTGCTGACAGAACATCTCACCCCCAATACAACATATAGGACTAATTCACTGGCGTTACCAGACTTCACCTTTGGGGAAACTGTATCTTTGTCATATTAAGAAACAGAGTACAGTCTCATTAAAGAACTTCTCATTCTAGTCTCATTACAGAACATCTCACTTCCAAGTTGTAAATCCAGACCCTGCTACTGAGTGCAAAGCAGTCTTGAAGCTGCAGGACCCCTGGATCGCTGAGAAAGGGGTCCTGGGTTTATATGAAAATAATAATAATCCAATTCATTTCATCCAATGCATTCCTCTCTCCCTCCTGAATGTTCAGGTCCCAGTACCCAACAGCCTCCTTCAATTCATCCTTCTTTCTCCTTCTATACCTCTGTGTATATTAAAGAGAGTGGCATGGAGCTGACAACCATTTTCAGTCTACAGTCAGACACATAAAATGATGGGTAGGACTACAGAACTATCTAAGATTTAATAAATATGATTCACAGTCAGTGCTTGTCTTCCTCTGTAAGATCTGTAAACAAAGCATATTCACAGAGGAATCAACAAAACCTCCAGAAAATAAGAGAGATAGGGAGAATGAAGTTGCAAAGAGATAAAGATCAATGATTTACAAGAGAAACAGGGTGCTAGTACTCATATAAGAATTATTAGGAAAAGAAATGAAAAAATGAAATTAAAGAAAAAAGGAATGGTAGGCTCACTAAAAGAAAGAAGGAGATTAAAGGGCAATTTTGCTGAGAGAATGAGTAGTTGAGTTACTAGCATGGAAGTAACAGAAACATGTAAGTATAGCAAGCAAGTCATGATCCTGACAGCATCCATCCTTGTGTACTGAAAGGCTGTGCCCCTGAACTTGCACCTGTGCTTGTTTGTCTTCCTTTTCTGTTTAAAAAAAAAACTTTTCCTTCTTCTTGGAAGCATGCTTAGATATATCCCATCCCTAAGAAGGGTGACAGTTCTGGTTTTCTGAAGAAAGAAGAGGTGGTGAAAGCCTCACATAAGATGAAATTTGGCAAAGTAGCTGGAGTGGATGGTACTGCAGCTGAATTTCTTAAGAAAGGGAGTGACTGTGTTGTTGATTGGTTAGTTAGGATTTTTAATGTATGTAAGGGTCATGCTGAGATGCCTGAGGATTGGCAGATTGGTTGACAGAGATGCCTCTAACTATCATGTACAATGCATCAAAACGACAACCCCCTACCCACAACCAGGCCTCACATACATTTCTATGTTTTCCCAACCACTTGATATGCCCTGGTTCAGGCTACTGATAGCACGATGCACCCTGTATACCACATCCTTCCAAGTCACTCTATCTCATGCACACCTTTCACCCTCCAGCATGTTCAGGCCCCTGCCACTCAAAATATTTTGCACCCCTTCCTTCCACCTCCAGTTTGGTTTCCTCCTTTTTCCCTTCACTTCTGATGCATATATCCTCTCTGTCAATCTCTCCCTGCTTATTCTCTCCATATATCCAACATCCTTTTCAGCTCTCTCAACCATATTCATCTTATCACCGCAACTCTCTCTTACCCTTTCATTACTTACTCGATAAAACCACCTCTCACCACATATTGTCCTCTACCAATTAATTTCCAAGACGTCCATCCTCCTCTACAGAGCCATGTCTTACATCCATACAACATCATTAGGATTACTATAGCTTCAAACTCCCCTAATCTTTACCCTCCCAGATAACAACCATTCTTTCCACAAATTCCTTAATGCTCCGAAAACCTTTGCCCTCATCACCCACCGACTCACTCCAAGGTTTTCCTTGACTGCTTCATATGCCCTGGCTCAGCCATTATAGACATGCTGACCCCCATACAATACATAGCTCTACTTCTTTCAATCCTCCTTTCTGATCAGGCCCCACTATCCCAGAGCCTCCTTTAGTCCATCCATTTCCCCCTGTTCTCCCTCTCCTTCTTGCTCTTGCCTCACCAAACATATATACAGACTTTATCAGTCTCTCTTCTCTCGTCTTCTTAATGCCTCTGGAAGGCATGGTTCCCAATTTGCACTTTAAATATTTCTCCTTTAACAAGACAGGAATGAAAGACTCAACAAAATACCAAAAAATAGTACTGAAAGGTGCATAAGTACAAAAGTGCAAAAGAAAAAAGTGTAATCATCTCGGATACAACCATAGATGAACCCTACAAAGAGTTTTTGATGTTTCTGCCAATTATCTTCCTCAGACATAGAGCTTCAGCTGCAAAACCTTTTAAAAGAGGCTGCAGCTGTTGGAAAACCAGCTAACTGTCTTTATAACCATGGAAAGGTCTGTGGGACCTGGATATAGACAGGGAGCTGTGGTTTCGGTGCATTATACATGACAGCTAGAGAATGGATATGAGAGAACGTGGCCTTTCTTCATCTGTTCCTGGTGCTACCTCACTAATGCAGAAAATGGCAATCAAGTATGAAAATATATATATATTTCTTTTTATACATGCCTGCTATTTCCTGCATGAGTGAGGTAGCGACAAGAACAGATGACAGAGCCTTAGACGGAAAATTCCTCACTCGACTCCTTGCTCTGTTCCTTCTTTTGGGGAAGGGGCCAGAAAAGAGTTTTCAGGGTGATTTTGTGATTTTGCCTTTATAAGGGGAGAAGAATTTTGGTTCTTTATCGAAATCACGAGGCTAATCTGATCTCCCAGTTATGGGATACCCTGGGACTGAATATGTTGACTCAATTTGTTTGAAATTTTAACAAAGAGAACTTTTTTGCATTAAGATTATTATGTTATGTGTGCCTCTATAAGTTATTTCAAGCTGAATTCAAGAACTAAGCAACAAAGGCACTTGCTCTCTATAGCTTCAGAAGGATGCAAGGCCTAGTGAACTACATTCCTCCATTGTATCTATAATGTACGGAAAAAAAAGAGACACGATAGTAAGGTGGCAGGTTAGTCTGGTGTATGGCATATGGGCAGTGAAGCAGGTCTGGTGAATGATAATAGGCTGACTTTCCAGTAATTCTTTTTAACTTTATCTTGATGTTGGGGGTGGAGTCACAGGCAAAGGTCTACATCGAGGCAAGGCCTCAATTGTAATATGAAAATGATTAGAGAAGACATTGCAAGAAGAGAAGGGGTAAACTATATCAAGAGTACGCAGAAAACTTTCCCTTTAACAAAGGACATGATGAGTTCTTAATAAAGACATGAAAAGGTAAAGAATCCCAAAGTTTACCATAACAGAGAAAGAAATATCACAACAGCCCACCCACGAATTGCCAATGATGACAGTAATCATGTGATGTAGTAACTTGCTGAGTACTATGTGTTCTAGCTACTGGGATAGAGTGAACCAGAAGAGCAGCACAAGGCAAGTGGGTCAAGTTCTGATGACAGATTGGATGATATGACCAGCTACACTGCCTTAGACTCAACACTGTCTGGTAAGTATAGCATGTGCAGCCAGGCCATCTCCAAAAGCAAAAATTGTACTCCATAAAGGGGCAAACCAATCCTTTATTACTGGAGTAACTGTTAAGGACTCCCAGTTTCTTGGAGGCAGACACAGATATCTGTGGATGGTGGGGTTTCCAGGGCAGGTTTGATTTTAGTGACACCAAATGAGTTTACTGTATTGAGTACTGGAATTTCATATTCATCAAATGAGACAGAAAGGCAGTGAGGGGATTTCAGAATGAAAGATAGGTTGAAAATGAGTAATAGAGGCATTAGAATTAACCAGGCTGCCACTGCACAACTGGGAAATCCTTTCCAAGTTTATAAAGGAAAGTTGTGATGAGACAAGATGCAGGTTGAACAAGCGATGAGGCAGATTTGAAAGAAAGGAGCTGTCAGCATGTGAAAAGTCATAAATATGTTTACAGGCTTGCTTCTTGGCCACACTGAAAGGAAACCAGTTCCTGACATTAACTAAAGATAACAAACACTGAATAAAAAAAGAATAAAATTTTGCTGTAGTCCATCATAGAGGGGGTATTATCTTTACTGAAGCATTTCTTATTCAATCAACAACTGCCAATTTTGTAAAAAAAAAAGAAGGCAAGATTTACACATGGTTCCTTGAACTATACAGACAGCATGGTTCTATGCTGATAAACACATTTCAAATTTTTCTAAGGTTTCAAAAACAAAATGAAATTCTTTTGAAGAATATCGAATCTTACCAATAATGTCAAACCACAGTTGATCATTATCATCATCCTGAGCCTCAATCAACTTAACGTGGTGACCTATGGGATCACTTTCTAGAACAGTCACTCGTGCCTCAGGTTCCTCAAGTATGACAGGCGAGTTCTGAGATGTTTGCAATATAGGCACCAAATTTATGAGAACCAAGCATGAATTGGACTTCTGAGGCCGTCCATTGTCTATAGCTTGGACCTGAAAGTATAAACAACAGCTGTAAAAGAGAAAAGATCTAAAAGCTTAAATGACTGCAGACAACACACCAGTCTGTGGAGAGGAAAAGCAGAAATGCAAAATTACATTTTAACTATTCTGAACAGATGTCTCTTTACTCTATGAGCATCATCTAAAATAGTACTCATTAATAAATCAACTTGGATATGACCAGAATGACAGTACAAGAGTTTATATAATTGCATGGAAGTATCACAACATAACATCTATAAGATGTATACATAAAATGTGTAGTAAAATACCGTGAATTCATAATCTTCTTTAGGATCCAATCCAGACTTTGTAGATATAACACCAGTTTTTGGATGAATTTTAAATAAGCCATGCCATTTGTTGGACTCTATACTATAACTCACATCACCATTATCATCTTCATCTTTATCTTCAGCCACAACCTGTAAAGAATTTGGCATTTGCTACTTTAAACAGGACAACCATCATCTGGAAAAGAAGAAACAGAAAAAAATTGATCATGAAATTTATGGTCAGACTGTTAAACAACATGCAACTACAACATACAGAAAAACAATGCAACGTTTTCTTAAGCCTAGTTATTTATCAAGATTCGGTTTCACAGATAGTGGTTATCATTTAAAAAAAAAATAAACACTACAGCACTACAATGCTACAATACTTATGACCTGCTCTGACCCAACCCTGCAAGCTTCTTACCCTACATATGGGTATATACTCCAGCTCAACCTCATCCTCCACCCCTTGTTGATCTTCCATAATCTCCACAAGTGGGCTGGAGCTCCTATAACCTTTCAAGGAAAGGGGACCTCCCCCAGATCCCTCATCTTCCTCTGCATCCCTCACTCTTTCTTTCTTGTATGGGAGGAAGTAGTCATCATCGGGTGAGGAGAAGTTATATGCGGCCACATGACAGGGATTAGGGATTAGCTATTAGTGGGTTACTGAGCTAAGCAAAAGGATACAACAAATTGCCACAAATTGTGTATGACAGATTACCATATCATTCCTCGATACCAAATAACATCTTTTAACTGCTAAGGTAGAGAGCCATCAACAATTTCCTCTTCTCAATGCACCATTAGCACATTTGCTGTATTCTACTCTGATTTATGCACAAGCCATTCAAATGATTTTACTGTTGAAAACAGGCAGGGAATTCTAATATGGGTGTTAAAATTTTGAAGTTAGTATTTCATGTCAATGGTATACCTCTTAAAATGTAACTATTGTCATTGTACTCAATATTGGCACAGAAGCCATGCCCCTCACATAGCTAAGGTAGCTGACTGGTTCATATAGAGAGTTTGTGTCGCTATTCATTTATTCACAATAAGTGTGTAAACTGTGAACACACTTAGAGTGAATAAATGGATAGCAACATGAACACTGTATTTGGACCAATTAGCTACCTTAGCTATATGAAGGGTGTGGCTTATGTATCAATGTTGAGTACGATAACTATAATCATGTTTTTGACATTTTGGTATAATACATGGGTTGTAACTGGCATACATGTAGAATCATACAGAATGTGGCCATATTAGCACTACCAATGAATGAACTGGGTCTATGACTATACCTATTCTCTGGCCACAGTTTGCATTTAAAACAAAATTAATCTTTTGGAAACAGAGTGGGAAAACAAAGAGAGGCCTAAACTAAAAAAATTTGTTTATTGTCTTTTTTTATGTTAGCTGAGACAGCATGGGCAGCTGAGGCCCTAATCATGGCCATCCCATTACCACTATATGTATACAGTAAACCCTCGATTTAACAGACATGATATAACTGGTTTCAGATTTAATGGAAAATTAAGACTTTATTTACTAAATAACTTTGCAATTCTACAATTCAATTGGCATCAAGTGATAAAGGAGTTAAAAGAAAGCGTGTGAACTGTATATTGTATTACTATATAGTGTATAAAAAAAATGGCCCATAGGTTACATTCTCGATTTAACGGACTTCAGGTATTAACGAACACCCCCTCTCCCCTATTAATCCATTAAATCAAGGGTTTACTGTATATACCCTAGCCTGAGCCAGGTACCCATTTTATCGACCAACTCCTAGGGGTGGATGAACAGCTGGGTTGACTGTGGACCGACTGCCGTAACCAGGATTCGAACCTATGCGGTCGACCCTGGGTGGCCCGTGAATGCATCACGGTCAGCAACGCTAACCGCTACACCATGGGAGTCCATAAACTATAAAGCACAGTAGATACATAATGCAACCATAATTACAGCTACCCACAAAGCCCCCACTTTTTTTGTAAAATTTCTACTAAACTGAAGGGACCAAAGCACACAAAGCACAGTCATTTATGAACATCTCTGAGCTAGCAAACCATGTACATATTTCCTTCTTTTTATCATACCTGAATTAGAATAGTACATGGGAGAAGTTACAAACACTTGACAGTTATGCAACGGTCAAAAATAAATATTTACTGTGAAATTCATTAAGTAAAATGGTCAAATCCAAGTTTGCTCATATAGCTGGCATACTGGTCATTTATGAACAAAATGGATTGAAATGCAAGAGGTCCAATTAATGACTTCCATTGTGTTACAGTATTATTCTACCCTATTTTTCAAATGTGATGGTAAACATCATCTTTTGACCAACAACAATGACATGCTTCAAATCAAAGTTTAAGTGATTTACATTATCAACACAGAAAAATTTGCATTAAGAATGGAATATGCCAAATCTTCAAAAGAAAGAATGTCTCAGTAAAACTCAAGAGGATTTTATCATAATCTCTTACGTATTCATAAAAAGTTCAGTTTTGATTCTAACCTTCACAGTGTGTTCTGACCATATGTGAACTTCTTACCTGTATAATTCATAATATCTTGGAGTGTATGGAAGGTTTGTAAAGGGATTAAGGGACATAGCAATACCCCCTCTCTGAAAATTTGTGGTGACACTTGTTGTATCTGTTTTTACTGGTTGACTTGATACTGTCCTTGCTGTAGTTGTGGTAGTGACACTTGTGCTGCTGTTATAACCACTCTCTCGGTCATACTCTCGCTCAGTGTCAGGCAAATATCTGGAAAATGAACACAGAATAATGTAGTAAACTATAATATCAAGCTAAATAAATGAAGTTCAGGCCTGTGTATGTA
>JAUUED010608271.1:0-12270 GCA_032361865.1 Panulirus pascuensis | reverse complement strand
ACATTCGTTCGCAGTAAAAAGTAACAGCAGTTTTGCAACGAAAATCGTTTTGTCTATAATGAAGAGGGCGCTTCGTCACTCACCTTTCCTGTTGTGTAAATGTCTCTCCCTCGCTGCTGCCATTTGACAGTTAAAACACGTACTGTCATTTATTGTTTCTGCCACCTCACTTGTTTATATCACAACTTTCTGTACATACACACAGTTTTCAGTCATCGCGTATAATAAAATCAAGATGGGTTCTTGTTGTGATTTCTAACTTACGATACATATATGAACAAATATATGCAAATTCGTTTCAAGCTAAGGGCAAAAAGTACACACAAAAGGGAAATTAGTGTTGCTAATTAGACTATAGAGGCTGACCAGTACGTTAGTCTCTCTCTGGAGATCACACGGTTTACTTTTTACACCTTTGTCACAAGAACTAATTAATCATACGACTGATTTGACGTTCTTTGTGGATCGCTGGTTCTCAGCATCAGGACCCAATACAGCAACCCGGACCGTCAGCACCAGGACCTCGTAGAAAGTATAGCAACCCGGACCGTCAGAGCCAAGAATCCGTAGAAAATATAGCAACCAAGAACGTCAGCACCAGGACCTCGTAAAACGTACAGTAGCCCGGATCATCAGCACCAGGACCATGTAGAACGTATAGCAACCCGGAATATCAGCAACAGGACCACGTAGAACGTACTGTGGCTCGGACCATCAGTATGAGGACCCCGTAGATCTTACAGCTGCACGGACCATCAGCACCAGGATACCGTAGAAGGCACAGCAACCCGGACCATCAGCACCAGGACTCCGTGAAGCGTAAAGTGACGCGGACTATCAGCACCAGGACTTAGTAGGACGCACAGCAACCCGGAACATAAGTACCAGGGCCCCGTAGAACGTATAACGGCTGGGACCATCAGCACCAAGACCCCGCAGAACGTAGAGAAGCCCGAACCATCAACATCAGGACCCCATAGAACGTACAGTATCCCGGACCATCAGCACCAGGACCACATAGAACGTACAGCAACCCAGACCATCAACACCAGGACCCCGTAAAACTTACAGTATCCCTGACCATCAGCACGAGTACCCCGTAAAAAGTACAGTAACCAGGACAATCAGTGCCTGGACCTAGTACAACGAACAGCATCCCGAACTACCAGCACCAGAACCCCACAGAACGTACAGCAACCCGGACCATCAGCACCAGGATCTCGTAAAACGTAAAGCAACACAGACCATCAGCATCAAGACCCCGTAGAACGTATAGTAGCCTAGACGGTCAGCACCAATACACCAAAAACGTACAGCAACCCGAACTATGAGCAACAGGACTCCATAGAACGTACAGCAACCCGAACTATCAGCACTAGGACCCCGTACAACGTACAGCAGCACGGACTATCAGCACCAGAACCCCGTAGAACGTACCGCAGCACGGATCATCAGGACCATGACCCCGTAAAACGTACAGTACCCCGGACCATCAGCGCCAGGACGCCGCAAAACGTACAGCAACCCAGACCATCAGTACCTGTACTCCATAGAAAGTACAGTAACCAGGACCATCAGTATCAGAACCCCGAAAAAAGTACAAGAACTCAGAATATCAGTTTCAGGACCCCGTAGAACGTACAGCAACCCGGACCATCAGCACTAGGACCCAGTAGAACATAAAGTAGCAGGACCATCAGCATTAGGACCCCTAGAACGTACTATAGCCCGGACCATCAGTACCAAGACCCCGTAAAACGTACAGGAGCCTGTTGAACGTACAGCAGCACGGATAATCAGCACCAGAATCCCGTAGAACACACAGTAACCCAGACCATCAGCACGAGTACCCCGTAGAATGTATAGTAACCCGGACCATTAGTAAGAGGAACCCGTAGAACGTACAGTGGCTGGGCCATCAGTACAAGAGACCCCGTAGAAAATACAGCAGCCCGGACCATCAGCATCAAGACCTTGTAGAACGCACAATAGCCCGGACCATCAGCACCAGGACCCCTAGAACATACAGAAGCCCGGACCATCAACACCAGGACCCAGTAGAACATACAGTAGCCCAGACCATCAGCACCAAGACCCCGAAAAACTCACAGCACTCCAGACCATCAGCACTAGGACACCATAGAACGAACAGTATCCCGCGCCATCAGTATTAGGACCCCGTAGAACGTACAGCAAACCGGACCATCAGTACCAGGACCCCGTAGAACGTAGAACGTACAATATCCCGGACCATCAGGCCTAGGACACCGAAAAACGTACAGCAACCTGTACCATCAGCACCAGGACCCCATAGAACGTAAAGCAACTCGTACCATCATCACCAGAACCCTCTAAAACCTACAGCAACCCGTACCATCAGCACCAGGACCCCGTAGAACGTACAGCAACCCGGACCATCAGTATCAGGACCACGTAGAACGTACAGTATCCCTCACCATCAGGACCAGGACACCGAAAAACGTACAGTAACCTGTACTATCGGCACCATGACCCCATAGAACGTACAGCAACTCGAACTATCAGCCCCAGGACCCTGTAGAGCCAGAAGCAACCCGTACCATCAGCACCAGAATCCCGTAGAACGTACAGTATGCTAGACCATCAGTATGAGGACATCGTAAAACGTACAGTAACCCAGATCATCAGCACCAGGAGCCCGTAGAACGCACAGCAACCCGGTCCATCGGCACCAGGAACCCGTAGAAAGTACAAGAACCGGGACCATCAGCACCAAGACTCCGTTGAACGTACAGTCGCGCGGACCATCAGCACCAGAACCCCGAAGAACTTACAGCAGCAAGGACCATCAGCACCAGGATCCCGTAAAACGTAGAGCAATCCGGACCATCAGCACAAAGACCCCGTAGAACGCACAGTAGCCCGGAAAATCCGTACCAACACCCCATAGAACGTACAACAGCCCGTACCATCAGTAATAGGACCCAGTAGAACGTACAGTAACCCGAACTATCAGAACCAGGAACCCGTAGAACGTACAGTAGCCCGAACTATCAGAACCAGGAACCCGTAGAACGTACAGGAACCCGGACCATCAGAAATATGACCACGTAGAACGTACAGCAACCCGTACCATCAGAACCAGGACCACGTAGAACGTACAGTAGCCCACACCATTAGAATTAGGACTCCGTAGAACTACAGCAACCCGGACCATCTGTACCAGGACCCCGTAGAACGTACAGTATCTGGGACCATCATGACCAGGACACCGAAAAACGTACAGTAACCTGCACCATCAGCACCAGGACTCCATTAAACGTACAGCAACTCGACCTATCAGCACCAGGACCCTGTAGAACCTAAAGCTACCCCTACCATCAGCGCCAGGGCCACGTAGAACGTACAGCAACCCAGACCATCAGCACCAACAACCCGCAGAAAGTGCAACAGCTCTAACAATCAGCAACAGGCCGCCGTAGAACGTACAGGACCCCTAACCATCAGCACTAAGACCCCGTAGCTAGTACAGTAGCCCGGACCATCACTTCCAGGACCCCATAGAACGTAAAGCAGCCTGAACTATCAGCACCAGGACTTAATAGAACATATAGCATCCCAGACCATAAGCACCAGGATCCGACAGAATGTATAAGAACCTGGACCATGAGCACCAGCACCCCGAAAAACGTATAGCGGCCCAGACCATCAGTACAAGCATCCCGTAGAACGTACAGTAACCCTAACTATCAGCACCAGAACCCCGCAGAACGTACAACATCCCGGACCATCAGCACCAGGACCCCGTAGAACGCACAATATCCCGGACATTTAGCACCAGGACTCAGTAGAACGTACACTCATCGCAGACCATCAGCACTAGGACGCCGTTGAACGAAAAGTAGCAAGGACCATCAGCACGAGAACCCCGTAAAACGTATATCAGCCTGGACCATCAGTAAAAGAACCCCGAAAAACGTACAGCAACCCGAACAATCAGCACCAGGACCCCGTGGAACGTACAAAATCCAGGACCATCAGCACTAGGACCCTGTAAAACGTAGAATATCCCGGACCTTCAGCCCCAGGACTCCGTAAAACGTACAGCAACCCGGACCACCAGAACCATGACCCTGTAGAAAGTGTAACAGCTCTAACCATCAGCACCAAAACCCCGTAGAACGTACAGTATGCTAGACCATTAGTATGAGGACCCCGTAGAACGTACAGTAGCCCCGATCATCAGCACCAGGAGCCCGTGGAACGTACAGAAGCACGGACCGAAAGCACCAGGGCCGCGTTGAACGTACACAAGCCCGGATCATCAGCACCAGGAGACCGTAGAACGTACAGCAGCACAGACCAACAGCGCCAGGCATATGTAGAACGTAGAGTAGCCCGGACCATCAGCGCCAGGTTCCCGTAAAGCGTACAGCAACACAGACCATCAGTAACAGGACCCCGTAGAATGATCAGCAACAAGGATCATCAGCACCAGGACCCCGAAGAACGTACAATAGCCAAGACCATCAGTACGAAGATCCCTTAGAGTGTACAGCAACCCGGACCATAAGCACCAGGACCCCGTATAACGTACAGCAACTCGGACCGTCAATATCAAGACCCCGTGGAACGTACAGTAGCCGGGATCATCTGTACCAGAACCCCGTAGAACGTACAGCAACCGAGGCAAAAGCACCAAGTACCCGTAGAACGTACAGGAACCCTAACTATCAGCACTAGGACCCCGCAGCTCGTACAGTATCCCGGACCATCTGTACCAGGACTCCGTAGCTCGTACAGTAGCTCGGACCTTCACTTCCAGGACCCCATAGAACGTAAAGCAGTCCGATCTATCAGCACCAGGACTCAGTACAACATATAGCATTCCGGACCATAAGAATCAGGATCCGGTAGAATGTATAAGAACCTGGACCATCAGCACCAGCACAACGAAAAACGTATGGCAGCCTAGACCATCAGTACAAGGACCCCGTAGAACGTACAGTAACCGAACAATCAGCACCAGAACCCCGCAGAACGTACAACATCCCGGACCATCAGCACCAGGATCCTGTAGAACGTAAAGTATCCCGGACTTTTAGCACCAGGACTCCGTAGAACGTACAGCATCGCAGACCATCAGCACCAGGACGCCGTTGAACGAAGAGTAGCGAGGACCATCAGCAGCAGAACCCCGTAAAACGTATATCAGCCCGGACCATCAGTTAAAGGACCTGAAAGAATGTACAGTAACCCGAGCTATCAGCACTAGGACCCCGTGGAACGTACAAAATCCTGGACTATCAGAACCAGAACCCCGTTGAACGTAAAGTAGCCAGGATCATCAGCACCAGGACCACGTAAATGATACAAAAACCCAAACCATCAGCACCAGGACCCCATAGAACGTACAGCAACAAGGATCATCAGCGCCAGGAACCCGCAGAACGTAAAGCATCCCAGACCATTGGTACCAGGACCCCGTAGAACGTAGAGTAGCCCGAACCATCAGCACGAGGACCCTGTAGAACGTATAGTAGCAAGACCATCTGTACCGTAGGACGTACAGCAGCCCGGACCATAAGCACCAAGATCCCATAGAATGCACAGTAGCCCGACCATCAGTACCAGGACCCCATAGAACGTGAAGTAGCCTGAACCATAATCACCAAGACCCCAACACCTCATGTGTTGTAGCGTCTGGTGATGACATGTACCCCACACCTCAAGTACTGTGGAGACCTGTGATGACATTTACCGCATTCCTCGGGTCATGTGGAGTCTGGTGATGACATATACCCCACACCTAAGGTGTTGTGGACACTGGTGATAACATGTATCCCACACCTCAGGTGTTGTAGAGTCTGGTGATGATGTATTCCACACCTCAGGTGTTGTGGAGTCCGGTGATGACATGTACCTCACACCTCAGGTGTTGTGGTGTCTGATCATGACATGTACCCCGCACCTCAGGTGTTGTGGAGTCTGGTCACGACATATACGCCACACAAGTGTTGTGGAGACTAGTGATGACATGTACCTCACACGTCATGTGTTGTCGTGTCTGGTGATGACATGTAAATCACAACTCAGGCATTGTGGAATCTGGTGATGACATGTACCTAACACCTCAGTTGTGGAGTATGGTGATGACAAATACCCCACACCTCAGGTACTGTGGAGTTCGGTGATGACATATACCCCATTTCTCGGGTGTTGTTGAGTCTGATGATTACTTGCACCCCACACCTCAGGAGTTGTGGAGACTGGTGATGACATGTACCCAACACCTCATGTGTTGAGACAGATAATGACGTGTACCCCACACCTTAGGTGTTGTGGTGTTTGGTGATGACATGTACCCAACATCTCAGGTGTTGTGGAATCTGGTGATGACATGTACCCAACACCTTAGGTGTTGTGGAGTCTGGTGATAACATGTTCCCCACACCTCAGGTGTTGTGGAGTCTGGTCATGACATATAAGCCAAATCTCAAGTGTTGTGGAGACTGGGGATGACATGTACGCCACACGTCAGGTGTTTTCGTGTCTGGTGATGACATGTACCCCACACCTCAGGTGTTGTGGAGTCCAGTGATGATATGTACCAACACCTCAGGTGTTGTGGAGACTGGTGATGACAAGTACGCCACACCTCAGGTGTTGTGGAGTGTGGTGATGACATATACCCCATTCCGCGGGTGTTGTGGGGTTTGATGATGACGTGTACCCAACACCTCAGGTGTTGTGGACTTTGGTGATGATATGTACCCCATTCCTTGGGTGTTGTAGAGGTTGGTGATGACATGAACCCTACACCTCAGGTGTTGTGGAGTCTGGTGATGACATGTATCCCACACCTCAGGTGTTGTGGACTCCGATGATGACATGTACCTCATATCTGAGGTGTTGTGGTGTCTGGTGATGGCATATACCCCACACCTCAGGTGCTGTGGAGTCTGGTCATGACACATACGCCACACCTCAGGTGTTGTGGAGACTAGTGATGACATGTACCCTACACGTCAGGTGTTGTCGTGTCTGGTGATGACATGCAACCCACACCTCAGGTGCTATGTAGTCAGGTGATGACATGTACCCCACACCTCCGGTGTTTTGGAGACTGGTGATGACATGTACTCAACACCTCAGGTGTTGTGGAGACTGGTGTTGACATGTACCGAACACCTCAGGTGGTGTGGTGTCTGGTGATGACATGTATCCCACACCTCAGATGTTGTGGAATCTGGTGATGACATGTACCCAACACCTCAGGTGTTGTGGAATCTGGTGGTGATATGTATCCCACACGTCAGGTGTTATGATGTCTGGTGATGACATGTACCTCACACTTCAGCTGTTGTGGAGTCTGGTCATGATATGTACGCCACACCTCATGTGTTATGGAGAGTGGTAATGACAGGTACCCCACACATCGGGTGTTGTCGTGTCTGGTGGTGACACGTACACCACACTTCAGGTGTTGTGGAGTACGGTGATGACATGTGCCCCAAAACTCATTTGTTGTGGTGTCTAGTGATGATATGTGCCCCACACCTCAGGTGTTGTGGAGTCTGGTGTTGACATATACCCTATTCCTCGGGTGTAGTGAAGTTTGGTGATGACATGCACCCCATTCCTCGGGTGTTGTGGAGTTTGGTGATGACATGTAACTAACACTTCAGGTGTTGTGGTGTCTGGTGATAAAATGTACCCCACACCTCAGGTGTTGTAGAGTCTGGTGATGATGTATCCTACACCTCGGGAGTTGTGGAGTCCAGTGATGACATGTACCTCACACCTCAGGTGTTGTGGTGTCTGATCATAACATATACCCCACACCTCAGGAGTTGTGGAGTCTGGTGATGACATGTACGCCACACCTCAGGTGTTGTGGAGACTGGTGATGACATGTACCCCACACGTCAGGTGTTGTCGTGTCTGGTGATGACATGTAACCCGCACCTCAAGTGGTTTGGAGTCTGGTGATGACATATACCTGACATCTCAGGTGTTGTGGAGTTTGGTGAGGACATATACCCCACACCTCAGGTGCTGTGGAGTCCGGTGAGGACATGTACCCCATTTCTCGGGTGTTGTGGAGTCTGGTGATGACATATACCCAACACCTCAGATGTTGTGGAGACTGGTGATGATATGTACCCAACACCTCAGGTGTTGAGACTGGTGAAGACATGTACCCCACACCTCAGGTGTTGTGGAATCTGATGATGACATATACCCCACACGTCAGGTGTTGTGTCTGGTGATGAGTTGTAACCCATACCTCAGGTGTTTTGGAGTCTGGTCTTGACGTGTACGCCAGACCTCAGGTGTTGTGGAGACTGGTGATGATATGTACCCCACACCTCAGGTGTTGTGAAGTCCGGTGATGACATGTGCCCAACACCTCACGTGTTGTGGAGATGGTTATGACATGTACCCTACCCCTCAGATGTTGTGGAGACTGATGATGACACGTTCCCCACACCTCAGGTGTTTTGGAGTCAGGTGATGACATCTGCCATACATCTCATTTGTTGAGGTGTCTGGTGATGACATGTACCCCACACCTCAGGTGTTGTGGAGGGTGGTGATGACACGTACCCCATATCTCGAGTGTTGTAGAGTTTGTTGATGGCATGTACTCAACACCTAAGGTGTTGTGGACTCTGGTGATGACTTGTACCCCATTCCTATGGTGTTGTGGAGGTTGATGATGACATGTTTCCAACACCTCTGGTGTTGTATTGTCTGGTGATGACATATACCCGACACCATAGATGTTTCGGAGTCTGGTGATGACATATAACCAACACCTCAGGTGTTGTGGAGTCTGGTGATGATGTATCCCACACCTCAGGTGTTGTGGAGTCCGGTGATGATATATACCTAACACCTCAGGTATTGTGGTGTACTGGTGATGACAAACACCCCACACCTCAGGTCTTGTGAAGCCTGATCATGACATGTACGCCACACCTCAGGTGTTGTGGAGGCTGGTGATGACATGTACCCCAGACGTCAGGTGTTGTCGTGTCTGGTGATGACATGTAAACCACACCTCAGGTGATTTGGAGTCTCGTGATGACAGGTACCCCACACCTCAAGTGATGACATGCACCCAACACCCTTGGTGTTGTGGAGACTGGTGATGACATTTACCCCACACCTCAGGTGTTGTTGAGGGTACTGATGACACTTATCCCACACCTCAGGTGTTGTGGAGTCCGGTGATGACATGCACGTCACACCTCATTTGTTGTGGTGTCTGGTGATGATATGTACCACACAACTCAGGTTTTGTGGAGTTTAGTGATGACATGTGTCCCACACCTCAGGTTTTGTAGAGTCGGGTGATGACATATACCCCACACCTCAGGTGTTTTGGAGTCAGGTCATGACATATACGCCACACCAAAGGTGTTGTGGAGACTTGTGATGACATTTACCCCACACCTCAGGTGATGTGGAGGGTGGTGATGACACTTACCCCACACCTAAGGTGTTGTGGAGTCCGGTGATGACATGTACTTCACACCTCATTTGTTGTGGTGTCTGGTGATGACATGTACCACACAACTCAGGTGCTGTGGAGTCCGGTGATGACACGTACCCCATTTCTCGGGTGTTGTGGAGTCTGGTGATGACATGTACCTCACACCTCAGGTGTTGTGATGTCTGATGATGAGATATACCCCACACCCCAAGTGTTGTGGAGTCTGGTCATGATATGTACGTCACACTTCAGGTGTTGTGGAGACTGGTGATTACATGTACCCCACACGTCAGGTGTTGTCGTGTCTGGTGATGACATGTAACCCACACCTCAGGTGTTGTGGAGTCTAGTGATGACTTGTACCCCACACCTCAGGTGTTGTGGAGACTGGTGATGACATATACCCTACACGTCAGGTACTCTCGAGTCTGGTGATGACATGTAACCCACACCTCAGGTGTTGTAGTGTCTGGTGATGACATGTACCCCACACCTCAGGAGTTGTGGAGTCTGGTGATGACATGTACCCAACACCTCTGGTGTTTTCGAGTCTGGTGATGAAATGTATCTCACACCTTAGGTGTTTTGGACTCTGCTAATGGCATGTACCTCACACCTCAGGTGTTGCGCTCTGTTAATGACATGTATCCCACACTTTAGGTGATGTGGAGTCTGGTCATGACATTTACGCCACACCTCAGGTGTTGTGGAGACTGGTGATGACATGCACCCAACACTTCTGGTGTTGTGGTGTTTGGTGAGGACATGTAACCCACATATCAGGTGTTTTGGAGCCTGGTGATGACATATATCCCACACCTCATTGTTGTGGAGACTGGTGATGACATGTACCCCACACCTCATGTGATGTGGAGTCCTGTGATGACATGTACCCAAAACCCTAGGTGTTGTGGAGACTGTTGATGACAAGTACCCCACACCACAGGTGTTTTGGAGTCCGGTGATGACATGTACCACACATCTCATTTGTTGTGGTGTCTGGTAATGACATGTACCCCACACCTCAAGTGTTGTGGGGTGTGGTGATGACATTTACCTCATTTTTCGGGTGTTGTGGAGTTTGGAGATGACAAGTACCCAACACCTCAGGTGTTGTGGAGATTGGTGATGACATATACCTCATTCCTCGTTTTTTTGGAAGTTGGTGATGACATGTATTTAACATCTCATGTGTGGTGGTGCCTGGTCATGACATTTACGAAACACCTGAAGTGTTGTGGAGACTGGTGATGACATGTACCCTACACGTCAAGTGGTTTCGTGTCTGGTGATGACATATAACCGACACCTCAGGTGTTGTGGAGTCTTGTCATGACATCTAAGCCACACCAGAGGTGTTGTGGAGACTGGTGATGATATGTACCCCACTCGGCAGGTGTTATCTTATCTGGTGATGACATATACCCCAAACCTCAGGTGTTGTGGAGTTTGGTGGTGAAATATACCCCAAACCTCAGGTGCTGTGGAGGCCGGTGATGACATGTACCCCATTCCTCGGGTGTTGCAGAGTCTGGTGATTACATATACCCCACACCTCAGGTGTTTTGGAGACTGGTGATGACTTATACCCAAAACCTTATGTCTTTTGGAGAGACTGGTGATGACATGTACTCCACACCTCTGGTGTTGTGGTCTGTTGATGATCTGTACCAAATACCTCAGGTGTTGTGGAGTCTGGTGATGATATACGCCCCACACCTCAGGTGTTGTGGAGTCTGGTCATGACATGTACGCCACACATGAGGTGTTGTGGAGACTGGTGATGACATATACCCCACACGTCAGTTGTTGTGGAGTCCGGTAGTGACATGAAAATCACACCTCAGGTGTTGTGGTGTCTGGTAATGACATATACCCTACACCTCAGGTGTTGTGGGGTGTGGTGATGACATTTACCTCATTTTTCGGGTGTTGTGGAGTTTGGAAATGACAAGTATCCAACACCTCAGGTGTTGTGGAGATTGGTGATGACATATACCCCATTCCTCGTTTTTTTGGAGGTTGGTGATGACATGTATTTAACACCTCATATGTGGTGGTGTCTGGTCATGACATTTACGCAACACCTGAAGTGTTGTGGAGACTGGTGATGACATATACCCCACACGTCAGGTGTTGTCGTGTCTGGTGATGACATGTAACCCACACCTCAGGTGATTTAGATTCTGGTGATTACATGTACCCCACACTTCAGGTGTTGTGTAGACTGGTGATGACATGTTCCCCACATTTTAGGTGTTGTTGAGTCCGGTGATAACATGTACCCAACACCTTAGGTGTTGTGGAGACAGATGATGACATGTACCCCATACCTCAGGTGTTGTGGAGACTGGTGATGACACGTACCCCACACCTCAGATGTTGTGATGTCTTGTGATGACATGTAACACACACCTCAGGTGTTGTAGAGTCTGGTGATCACATATACCCTATTACTCGGGTGTTATGGAATTTGATGATGCATGTAACCAACACCTCAGGTGTTGTGGAGTCTGGTCATGACATGTACACCACACCTCATGTGTTTTGGAGACTGGTGATGACATGTACGCCACACTTCAGGTTTTCTCGTGCCTGGTGATGATATGTAACCCACACCTTTAGGTGTTGTGGAGTCTGGTGATGACATATACCCCACACCTCAGGTGTTGTGGAGTCCGGTGATGACATGTACCCCATTTCTCGGGTGTTGTGGAGTCTGGTGATGACATGTACCTCACAACTCATGTGTTTTGGAAGCTGGTGATGACATGTACCCCACACCTCAG
>JAUUED010597195.1:0-12298 GCA_032361865.1 Panulirus pascuensis | reverse complement strand
CATTTGGTCTATTGTAAAATTATTAATACAATTTCTTCAGCTGCTTTATTCATGAAAACTAAACATAATATCATCCATATCTATAAATATGTTCTTTGGCAGTTGTAAGTATGTCTGCATAACCAGAATTTTTTTTGTTACATAATTTCTTTGGATTCTGTAACAAAATGAAGACAAAATTTCTTACTACAAGTTTTTTGGACCTTGATTTACCTGTTTCTTTTGATTTTTCAAGATATCAACAAAAACTTTCTTTGGGTATAGTAGTCAAAATGTCATGTTTTTTAATTACTTTTTTCTTTTGCATTTATATAGATATCATCAATAATTTTTGTCTATTACAAAGATTTGAACGCTAATGGTAGTGATGTGAAAAAAATATTTTTGCTGATAATAATACCAACTCACGTTCTTTGGCTATTGTAATATTTACAAGCAAGTTTTTTGGCTGTTGTAATGTCTAAAATGTTCTTCTGCTAGTATAATGACGTTATTATAATAAGTTCTTTAACTATCTTACTGGTATGAAGATAAGGTTGTTTCTGCTGTTGTAATGGTGTCAACGTATGGCGGGGCTTTACTTGTAATGAAAATATAAGTTCCTTGGCCTTCTTATTGATGTCAACATATATATTTTTTAGCTGTTGTCAACACAGACAATTTGGTTATTATGATGTGACCTCATCCTGACGCAGTTAAACAGTTAAAGGACATTCTTAAACGGCCAAAATATGATTTCTTAAGCTTCTCTAATGTTAACATAAATATGTCATTTGCACAAGTAATGTTGGAAAGAAAAATACTTTGGCTATTGTTTTAATGATGTAAACAAAACAATAATGCCAGCAATATAAGTACGCATAATGTATAATTGTTGTAATGATATTATCATATATTCTTTGTGTGTAGTAAGTTGGACAATACAGCTTCTTTGAATGTTTTTTGAGAACACAATTTCCTTGGCATGTACAATGAAATCAAGAAATTTTTTTTCGCTAATATATGTGAAAAATATCGATATCAAGGCAAGATGTTTAGTTTTTGGCTATGGTAAAGATGTCAAAATATTAGATCTTTTGCTTTTTTAATGGTTAACATATTTCATTTCCACTTATTTTGATAGAAACAAAAACTTTCATTCTACTGCAAAGATTTGAGCACAAGTTGCAATAGCAGTAAGACAAGTTTTTGCTCGTAATAATGCCATCTCGTGTTCTGTCGCTGTTATAATATCTAAAAACAGTTCTTTGGCTGTTAATAAAAGTTTTTTGCTGTAATCATGATTTCAACAAAAAAATTCCTAATTGTGTGAAGAAAAAAGTTGTTTTTGGCTCTTTTTATAATATTGGAGGCTCTGGTTGCTGTAGTGATGTTGATATAATTACATTACTTAAAGAAGCTTTGTCATCACATAAGGTATTTTTTTAGAAATGATGATAATACCTGTTGTAAAAATGTCCACACAGCTGTGATGATGTCAACACTATTTCCTTGAATGGTGCATTGATGTCAGGACTAAAGTTCATTGGCTATGTAATGATCTCACTTAAAGATTTCTTGGCTGGTGTGAGGATATCAACACAAGCTTCTATGTCTAACATATAAGTAGTTTTATTGATACTGATATGAAGACAAGATCTTTAGCAGTATTGTAAAGATGTCAACACAAGCTGTCGCAATAATAGCTAATATATATATCATAATTTCTTAAATTGTATTGATATCAATACAAGATGTGTAGCTTTACTCATTACAGGAACTAACAAGTTTTTTGGCTATTGTGGTGGTGTCAACACATATTTTTTTCTTTGAATGGTAAGAAATGCATATGATTTTAAGACTTTTTAGGTTGCAAAAACGCTTTATGTTAACCATAGATCTATTGCTAATCCCAAAATATAAGTTCTATCGCTTTCTTAATGATGGTAAAGTTATTAATACAAGCTGTTTTATTGATGAAAGCTAAACATAATATCATCAATATCTATAAACATGTTCTTTGGCTGTTGTAAGTATGTCTGCATAACTTCAGACTTCTTTTTGTCAACACAATTTCTTTGGATTCTGTAATAAAATGAAGACAAAGGCTCAAAATTTTTTTTTTGGCCCTTGATATAACTGTTGTATGAATATAAAAACATGTTCTTTTGTTTTCTCAAGATATCAACAAAAACTTTCTTTTGTTATAGTACTGTTTTCAGAATATAGCATTCTGTTTCTTTAATGATGTTTCTTTCTTTGGCTATTGAAATATCTTTGGCTGTTGTAATGTCTAAAAAATAAGTTCTTTAGCTATTATAATAATGCTATTATAAGTTCTTCGGCTGTTATAATATTATCAACATAAGTACTTTAACTATCTTAATGGTATGAAGATAAGGTTGTTTTGTACTGTTGTAATGGTGTCAACGTATGGAGGGGCTTTACTTGTTGCAAAGATGAAAACAAAAGTTCCTTGGTCTTCTTATATGTTTTTTAGCTGTTGTCAACACAAACCCTTTGGTTATTATGACAGTGAAAACAGTTAAAAACATTCTTAAATGGCCAAAATATGATTTCTTAAGCTTACATAATGACGTTAATATGAATGTCATTTGCACAAGTAATGTTGGAAAGAAAAATACTTTGGCTATTGTTTTGTTTACCTCATTATGTAAAGAAAATAATGTCAACATAATGTGTACCTGATGTAATGATTTTATCATATGTCTTTGTGTGTAGTAAGTACGACAACACAGCTTTGTTTTGTAAGGTGCAATGAAATAAAAATAATTTCGCTGATATATGTGAAAAATATCGATATCAAAGCAAGATGTTTAGTTTTTGGTTATGGAAAAAATGTTAAAATATTTGTTCTTTTGCTTTTTTAATGGTTAACATATTTCATTTCCACTTATTTTGGTGTCAAAAATTTTCATTCAACTGCAAATATTTGAACACAAGTAAGACAAGTTTTTTTGCTCTTAATAATGCCATCTCGTGTTCTGTCGCTGTTATAATGTCTACAAACAAGTTATATGGCTGTTAATTTCAAGAAAAAACTCCTAATGGTGTGAAGAAAATAGTTGTTTTTGGCTCTTTTTTTAATATCAATTTATTGGAAGCTCTGGTTGCTGTAGTGATGACAAAAAAATTGTTATGATATAACATTGTAACAGACGAGATTATGTTGATATAATTACAACACTTGAAGATGTTTTGTCATCATATAAGGTATTTTTGTAGAAATGATGGTAATACGTGTTCTTTACCTGTTGTAAGAATATCCACACACACTATTTCCTTGAATGGTGCATTGATGTCAAGACTAAAGTTCATTGGCTAGTGTGAGGATATCAACTCAAGCTTTTTGGCAGATGTAGTGATGTCTAACATATAAGTATGAAAACAAGATCTTTAGCAGTATTGTAAAGATGTCAACACAACCTCTTGCAATGATAGCTCGTAATTTGTTAAATTGATATCAAAATATGTTATTTGGCTTTTTCAATGATATTACCGGCTTTCTTCTTTTGCGCAATTAATGTCAAGAAAAATTTTTGAATATTGCAAAGATTGGAACGGTAGTTCTTTTGCTGTTGTAATGATGTGAACAAAACATTAAAATATTAGTGTTCTAAGATTGTTGTAATGATGTTGACACATTTTCTTTGGCTGTTTTAAGTATGTCAACATAATATCTTAGATTGTTTTTTGACAATGAAATTTCCTTGAATGGTGTAATATAATAAAAGGAAAAGCCCTTTTGGCATTAAGATTATCTTCCAACAAGTTTTAGCATTCAGACACCCCAATCTGAGCCTTCGAGGAGGATGAGCATCCCTGCCTGGCTCCTTCTTCTGTTTCGCTTTTTAGAAATTGCAAGTACAAGAAGGGGAGGGTTTCTGGCCCTCCGCTTCCGCCACTTTTAGTCGCCTTCTACGACACGCAGGGAATACGTGGAAAGTATTCTTAGATTGTTTTCTGACAATTTATTTTCCTTGAATGGTGTAATATAATGAAAGGAAAAGCTCTTTGGGCATTAAGATTATCCTCAATAAGTTTTTAGCGGTTAAATGTGAAACATATAAGCTACTTGTTTGCTTTAACTGTTGTATTGATATCAAAACAAGTTCTTTAGTTTTCCTTCTTTGGCAATGGTGATGACGTGAAGATATAGATTCTTTTGTATTTAAAATATCAACAAGAATTCTTTTTCTGTTGCAAAGATTTGAACACTAGCTTTAATGATGTGACTAAAACGTTTTTGCTTGTGATAATGCCAACTCACGCTGTTGTAATGTTAACGAACAAGTTTTCTGGCTGTTTTAATGATGTTCGTACAAGTTCTCTGGCTGTCATGTTAATTCAAACAAAAGTTCTTGACTGTCTTAATGGTGTCGAGAAAAATTCGATTTTGGCTGCTGTAATGATTTCAACATATTGGAGGCTCTGGGTAGTGTAGTGATGACAACAAAAGTTATTTGGCCTTCTTATTATCAAACAAGGTTTTTGGCTGTTGTAATGATACCATTACAAGTTTTTAAATGTTTTGATATCAAGAAAAAGGATCTTTGGATATTTTAATGATCTCAACTACAAGTCTTTTTTGCTGTTATATGTGAAATATATTGATATGAAAACAAGTTTTTTCGTTTTTCTCATGATATCTACACAAACTTTCATTGGCTATGTTAATGATGTCAAAATTTCAGTTCCTTTTTTTTCACATAATACTAACATATTTCGTCTTTTGAAAGTATTAAGATGTCAACAAGATATTTTTGCCTTTTGCAAAGAATTGAACACTACTAATAAAGCGAAGTAAATATTTTTGCTTGTAGTAATGCCAACTCATGTTATTTGGCTGTTGTAATGATTTTGATACAAGTCCTTTGCCTCTCATAATTATATCAACACAAGTTCTTTGACTACAGTTCTTTTGACTACCGTAATGGTATGAAGAAAAGGTTGTTATTGACTTTTGTAATAATATAAACGTATTCGTAGGTTTCGCTGTTGAAGTGATAACAAAAGTTCTTTGGCAATTTTAAGGTTGTCAACGTAGATGTTCTTTGGCTATTGCATTTATGTCAACAGAAGCTCTTTGGCTGTTATGGTTCGGCCTCATCATAACAGTCAACAATATGTTCTATTATAGTTGCAATGACGTTAACATATATTCTTTGGCTGCTTTGATTACAATAGCTAAAGAATATGACATCCTGACATCCTTGAAATGGCCAAAGAAGTTTTCCTGCCATCAGTATAAAAGCCAAAGTTCATTGGGTTTGTCAATGACACTAACGTATTCTATTTTTTTTTTATTGTAATGATGGTAACAACTATCCAAACATGATCGTAGACAATGGTAATGATTTGAACACTATTTCTATGGATGGCGCAATGATGTCAAGGGAAAAGCTCTTTGGCTGTTGTAATGTTCTCACTTCAAAGTTTTTAGCTAGTATAAGGATACCAACACTTTTTTCTTTTCTGTTTTAATGTTTTAATATCAATACAAGATCTCTAGATTTGCTCATTATATGAACTAAAAAGTTCTTTGGCTAGTTTAATGGTGTCAACATATCCTTTTCTTTGAATGGTAATATGATTTTAAGACTTTTTAGATTGCAAAACGACTCTATGTTAACCATAGATCTCTTGCTATTGTCAAAATATAAGTTCTATCGCTTTCTTAATGATGGTAACACATTTAGTCTATTGTAAAGTTATTAATACAAATTCTTCATGTTTTAATGATGAAAACAAAACATAATATCATCAATATAAAACGTTTTTGTTTGTAATAAAGCCAACTCACGCAGTTGTAATGTTAACGGACAAGTTCTCTGGTTGTTTTAATGATGTTCATACAATTCGATTTTGGCTGCTGTAATGATATCAACATATTGGAGGCTGTGAGTGGTGTAGTGATGACAACAAAAGCTATTTGGCCTTCTTATCATCAAAACAAGGATTTTGGCTGGTGTAATGATATCAACATGCTTTCTGGCTGTTGTAATGATACCAGTACAAGTTTTTTAAATGTTGTTTTGATATCAAGAAAAAGGATCTTTTGATATTTTAATGATCTCAACTACAAGTCTTTTTTGCTGTTATATGTGAAATATATTGATACGAAAACACGTTTTTTCGGTTTCTCATGATATCTTCACAATATTTCTTTGGCTATGGTAATGATGTCAATTTTTTTTTTCTATTTGTTTTTGATATTAACACATTTTGTCTTTTGAAAGTGTAAAGATGTCGACAAGATATATTTGCCTTTTGCAAGGATTTGAACACTAAGTATTTTTGCTTGTAGTAATGCCAACTCATGTTATTTGGCTGTTGTAAAGATGTTAATACAAGTTCTTTGCCTCTCATAATGATGTCAACACAAATTCTTTGACTACCGTAATGGTATGAAGTAAAGGTTGTTAACTTTTGTAATAATATCAACGTATTAGTAGCTTTCGCTGTTGTAGTTATGAGAACAAAAGTTCTTTGACCATCTTAAGGTTGTCAACGCAGATGTTCTTTAGCTGTTGCATTTATGTCAACACAAGCTGTTATGGTTCGGTCTCATCATAACAGTCAACAATATTAATATACATATTCTATTGTAGTTGCAATGATGTTAACATATATTCTTTGGCTGCTTTGATTACAATAGCTAAAGAATATATATGCTGACATCCTTGAAATGGCCAAAGAAGTTTTGTTGCCATCAGTATGAAAGCCAAAGTTCATTGGGTTTTTCAGTGATACACATATATTTTTTTGTAATAATGGTAACACCTATTCTTTGACTGGTGTAAGGATATCCACACATGATAGACAATTGTAATGATTTGAACACTTTTTATGGATGGCGCAATGATATCAAGACAAAAGCTATTGTAATGTTCTCATTTCAAAGTTTTTAGCTAGTGTAAAGATTTTTCTTTTCTGTTGTATTGATATCAATACAAGATCTCTAGGTTTGCTCATTATATGAACTTTTGTTTTTTGGCTATTGTAATGGTGTCAACACATATACTTTTCTTTGAATGACAAGAAACGCATATGATTTTAAAGCTTTTTATATTGCAAAAAAGGCTCCATGTTATATAAGTTCTATCGCTTTCTTAATGATGGTAACACATTTGGTCTATTGTAAAGTTATTAATACAAGTTCTTCAGCTGTTTTAATGATGAAAACAAAACATATCATCAAATCTATAAACATCTTCTATAATTGATTTAATCATTTGAACACATGTTCTTTGGCTGATTTAAGTGTGTCTGCATAACCACTTTTTTTTCAACACAATTTCTTTGGATTCTGTAATAAAATGAAGTTTTTTGGCCCTTGATTTAACTGTTGTATCAATATACAAACAAGTTATTTTGTTTTCTCAAGATATCAACAAAAACTTTCTTTGGGTATAGTACTCTTTTCAAAATGTCCTGTTTTTTTATAATTTTTTTCTTTTGCATTTATAAATTTATTAACAATAATTTTTGTCTATTGCAAAGATTTGAACTCTAAATATAGTGATGTGAACAAAATATTTTTGCTTGGCTATCATAATATCTTTGGCTGTCGTAATGTCTAAAAATGAGTTCTTTAGCTATTATAATGAAATTATTATAAGTTCTTTGGCTGTTATAATAATGTCAACATAAGTTCTTTAACTATCTTAATGGTATAAAGATAAAGTTGTTTTCTGCTGTTGTAATGTTGTCAACATATGGAGTGGCTTTACCTGTTGCAGAGATGAAAACAAAATTTCCTTGGCGTTCTTATTGATGTCAACCTATATGTTTTTTGGTTATTATGATGTGACCATCATATCACAGTTAAAACAGTTAAAGAACATTCTTAAACGGCCAAAATATTATTTCCTAAGCTTCTCTAATGATATTAACATAAATATGTCATTTGTACATGTAATATTGGAAAGAAAAATACTTTGGCTATTGTTGTAATGATGTAAACAAAACAATAATGTCAGCTATATAACTACACAATGTATAATTGTTGTAATGATTTTATCATACGTTCTTTTTGTATAGTAAGTTCGACAACACAGCTTCTTTGACTGTTTTCTGAGGTTAACACAATTTCCTTGGATGGTGCAATGAAATCAAGAAGAATTTTTTCGCTTATATAGTATTTGGCTATGGTAAAGATGTCAAAATACAAGTTCCATATTTCATTTCCACTTATTATGATGTCCACAAAAATTTTCATTCTACTGCAAAGATTTGAACACAAGTTGCAATGACAATAAAATTTTTTTTTTGCTCGTAATAATGCCATCTCGTGTTCTGTCGCTGTTATAATATCTACAAAGAAGTTCTTTGGCTGTTAATACAAGTTTTTTTTGCTGTCATAATGATTTCAACAAAAAATTCTTATTGGTGTGAAGAAAAAAGTTGTTTTTGCAGGCTCTGGTTGCTGTAGTGATGACAAAAAAATTGTTGTCAACATATAAGTTCTTTAAATATTATGATGTAATATTGTAACAGGCAAGGAGATTATGTTGATATAATTATAATAGCTAAAGAAGTTTTGTCATCACATAAGGTATTTCTATAGAAATGATGATAATACGTGTTCTTTAGCTGTTGTAAGAATGTCCACACAGCTTCTTAGACTGCTGTCAAGACTTTATAAAGTTCATTGGCTATTGTAATGATCTCACTGAAAGGTTTCTTGGCTGGTTTGAGGATGTAGATGTAGTCATGTCTAACATATAAGTAGTTTTAATTATAATGATATGAAAACAAGCAGTATTGTAAAGATGTTAATACAAGTGTTTAAGCTCTACCAATGATAGGTAACACATATATCATGATTTGTTAAATTGATATCAGTATATGTTAGTTGGCTATTTTAATGATATTAATGGCTTTCTTCTTCTGCGCAATTAATACAAGTTCTTGTTGATACAAGAAAAAGTTCTTGAATGTCTTAATGGTGCCCCAGAAAAATTCGATTTTGGCTGCTGTAATGATATCAACATAATTGGGGGCTCTGGGTGGTGTAGTGATGACAACAAAAGTTGTTTTCTGGCTGTTGTAATGATACCAATACAAGTTTTTAAATGTTTTAATATCAAGAAAAAGGATCTTTTAATATTTTAATGATCTCAATTAGTCTTTTTCGCTGTTATATATGAAATATATTGATACGAAAACAAATTTTTTAATTTTTCTCATGATATATACACAAACTTTCTTTGGCTATGGTAATGATATCATTTTTTTTTCTTTTGAAAGCATTAACATGTCAACAAGATATTTTTGCCTTTTGCAAGGATTTGAAAACTACTAATAATATGAAGTAAATATCTTTGCTTGTAGTAATGCCAACTCACGTTATTTGCCTCTCATAATGATGTCAACACAAGTTCTTTGACTACCGTAATGGTATGAAGTAAAGGTTATTATCTTTTGTAATGATATCAACGTATTGGTAGCTTTCGCCGAGAACAAAAGTTCTTTTGTCAACGTAGACGTTCTTTAAGTGTTGGATTTATGTCAACACAAGCTCTTTGGCTGTTATGGTTCGGCCTCATCATAACAGTCAACAATATCAATACACATGTTCTATTATAGTTGCAATGACGTTAACATATTTTCTTTGGCTGCTTTGATTACAAAGATGTTCTGTTTCCATCAGTATAAAAGCCAAAGTTCATTGCATTTTTCAATGATACACACAAATTCTATTTTCTTTTGTTACATGATAGTACCACCTATTCTTTGATTGGTGTAAGGATATCTACACATGATATTAGACAATTGTAATGATCTGAAGAGTATTTCTATGGATGAGGCAAATTTCACACCAAATTTTTAACTAGTATAAAGATATCAACACTTTTTTTTCTTTTCTGTTTTAAAGTTGTAATGATATCAATACAAGATCTCTAGCTTTGCTCATTGCATGAACTAAAAAGTTCTTTGGCTATTGTAATGGTGTCATCACATATACTTTTCTTTGAATGGTTAGAAACGGATATGATTTTAAGACTTTTTAGGTTGCAAAAAGGCTCTATGTTAACCATAGATTTCTTGCTATTGTCAAAATATAAGTTCTATCGCTTTCTTAATGTTGGTAACACATTTGGTGTACTGTAAAATTATTAATACAAGTTCTTCAGCTGTTTTAATGATGAAAAGAAAACATATCATCAATATCTATAAACATGTTCTATAATTGATTTAATGATTTCAACACATTTTCTTTGGCTTTTGTAATTATGTCTGCATAGTTTCAGACTTTTTTTGGTCAACACAATTTCTTTGGATTCTGTAAAAATTTTTGGCCTTTGATTTAACTGTTGTATCGATATAAAAACATGTTCTTTTGTTTTCTCAAGATATCAACAAAAAATTTCTTTGGGTACAGTACTGTTGTCAAAATAAATCATTCTGATTTTTTTAATATCTTTTTTTTCTTTTGCATTCATAAAGATTTCAACAATAATTTTTGTCTCTTGGAAAGATTTGAACGTTAAACGTATTTTTGCTTGTAATAATACCAACTCACGTTCTTTGGCTATTGTAATATCTACAAGCAAGTTCTTTGGCTGTTGTAATGTCTAAAAATAAGTTCTTTAGCTATTATAATGATGTTATTATAAGTTCTTTGACTGTTATAATAATATCAACATGTTATTTAACTATCTTAATAAGGTTGTTTTCTGCTGTTGTAATGCTGTCAACGTATGGCTGGACTTTAATTGTTGCAGTGATGAAAACAAAAGTTCCTTAGCCTTCTTATCTTAGCTGTCAACACAAACCTTTTTGTTATTATGTGACCTCATCTTGACACAGTTAAAACAGTTACAGAACATTCTTAAACGGCCAAAATATGATTTCTTAAGCTTCTCTAATGATGTTAACATAAATATGTCATTTGCACATATAATGTTGGAACGAAAAATACTTTGGCTATTGTTGTAAGGATGTAAAGAAAACAATAATGTCAGCAATATATTGTATAATTGTTGCAATGATTTTATGATATGCTCTTTGTGCAATGAAATCAAGAAAACTTTTTTCGCTGATACATGTGAAAAATATCGATATCAAAGCATGATGTTTATGGCTATGGAAAAAGATGTCAAAATATTAGTTCTTTTGCTTTTTTTTTAATGTTTAAAATATTTCGACATTTCCACTTATTTTGATGTAAACAAAAACTTTCATTCAATAGCAAAGATTTGAACCCAAGTTGCAATGACAGAGAAGTTTTTTGCTCATAATAATGCCATCTCGTGTTTTGTCGCTTTTATTAAGTTCTTTGGCTGTTGCAATGCTAATACAAGATTTTTGGTTGTCATTAAATATTATGATGTAATATCGTAATATCGTAACAGGCAAGGAGATTATGTTGATATAATTACAATAGTTAAAGAATTTTAATAATGTATTTTTGTAGAAATGATGAAAAACCGTGTTCTTTAGCTGTTGTAAGAGTATCCACACAGCTTTTTAGACTGTTCTGATGATGTCAACACTATTTCCTTGAATGGTGCATTGATGTCAAGACTAAAGTTCATTGGCTATTGTAATGATCTCACTGAAAGGTTTCTTGGCTGGTGTGAGGATATCAACACAAGCTTTTTTTCAGATGCAGTCATGTCTAACATATAAGTAGTTCTAATGATACTGATATGAAAACAAGATCTCTAGCACTATTTTAAAGATGTCAACACAACTCTTGCGTTGAAGGCTAGCATAATTTGTTAAACTGATATCAAAATATATTAACAGCTTTCTTCTTTTGCGCAATTGTCAAGAAAAATCTTTGAACATTGCAAAGATTTGAACGGTAGTTCTTTTGCTGTTGTAATGATGTGAACAAAACTAAAAAGTTCTTTGGCTATTGTAATGGTGTCAACACATACTTTTCTTTGAATGGTAAGAAACGCATATGATTTTAGGAATTTTTATGTTACAAAATGGCTGTATGTTAACCATAGATCTCTTGCTATTTTCAAAATATAAGTTCTATTGCTTTCTTAATGATGGTAACACATTTGGTCTATTGTAAAATTATTAATACAATTTCTTCAGCTGTTTTATTCATGAAAACTAATCATTATATCATCCATATCTATAAATATGTTTTTTGTAAGTATGTCTGCATAACCAGATTTTTTTTTGTTACACAATTTCTTTGGATTCTGTAACAAAATGAAGACAAAATTTCTTACTACAAGATTTTTTGACCTTGATTTACCTGTTTCTTTTGATTTTTCAAGATAGCAAAAACTTTCTTTGGGTATAGTACTGTCAAAATATGTCATATTTT
>JAUUED010563953.1:0-12446 GCA_032361865.1 Panulirus pascuensis | reverse complement strand
ATTATATAACCTGCTTCCCTCCCCAAAAAAAGCTTATGGGGTGTTGTTATAGGCGCCGTGATTATTTTTCTTGCCAATAGAAAATGTGTATATGCCCGGGTCTCATTCGCTCCAAGTGTGGTGGAGTGGTTCTTCCTCCACACCTCTCTCTCTCTCTCTCTCAGACAGAGTGTGGATTCACAAGCCTTCCACCTTATGAACTTATTCTCTCTCTCTCTCTCTCTCTCCCCCCCTCTGTTCCACAGGTGATATGTCGGCCACTGCCTTCGTGAGCTGTCTGCATATCCCGTCCACTAAAGACCTAGATCTGCGGCGGCAAGCGAGCGTCTGTCGCTTCCCGTAGTTTCCGTGCGAGTCCCGGGCCACACGAGGATTGGTCACCTATGATTACCAGCTTCCCTCGCACGCCAGGGCTGTGGAATTCTCCTCCTCCTTTCCTCTCTCTCTCTTCCTCCAACCTTTCAGCTCCCGCGAGTCGCATGTACAAATACCTAAAGACCTCGAATTTATCCCCATTTCAAGTTATCATTTAATCTTTTTACCTGGCTCGGTTTTGCCCCGTATCGTCTCGTCCACGAAATTAAATGAGATCAGCTTTTAAGCACTCAGAAGGCACTCCATCCCGAGGAGCCTTGCCCGTCCCTCGTCCCTGACAATGGCTTTGTTAATTGTGGGAGACGATCAGTTCCTTCTTCAGCCGACATTATACACACCTCCCAAAAAAGAAAATTAGTTTTTGGATGACAGAAACGTAGAGGGAATCTCATTTGCAGGATTTGTACTCGGCGCGAGAGACACGCCGTATTACTGTGTTGGCAATAGAGTATGATTAACTCTCTCTCATTATGGGCCCGAGTTAGCTTGTCGAAAGTAAAGGTGATGAGTTATGAGGTATTCAGCGCCTTATTGGAGGGTCTATTACGGTTCTCGGTGTGTCTCAGAGGCAGATAACTTTGCGGCTTTGGACAAGGGGTGTTGGATACGCCAGGGGGGGAAGCCGAGAGATGCAACTGCTGTTGTCAGGATAAGCAGGATGGGCTTATCTCTCATAGCCAGAGGGAACTGCGGGTGCACTATGACTGCAGCTGGGCTTTTGCCTTGCGAGTTAAAGGAGGGCGAGAGGTGGTCCGTTTAGACCCTCTCTCTCTCCTGGCTGGGACCATGTCCAGGGTAAGAGGAGGGTGGGGTGTGGTGGGGGGTCCCTGTAGACCTTACCTCATGGCTGGGACCATGTTCAGGGTAAGAGGGGTCCCAACGGACCCTGTTTCAGGGTTGAGACAAGAGGGGTCCCTAAGGACACTGTGTCAGAGCTGGGACAAGAGGGGTCCGCACGGACCCTGTGTCAGGGCCGGGGCAAGAGTGGGCAAAGCCACCCAGCGGCGTGATTGCATGCCGTTAGGGTGCCGCCAGAGCCCGCAGACCTACTATGGGGCGTGGGGACCTCCCTCCCCCCTCTTGTATTTCAGTTTCTGAAAGAGGAAACAGAAGAAGGAGCCAGGCGGGGAGTGCTCATCCTTCTCAAAGGCTCAGATTAGGGTGTCTCAATGTGTGTATATGTAACCAAGATGGGAAGAGAAGAGAGATATTTAGTATGTTTGAGGAAGGAAACCTGGATGTTCTGGCTTTGAGTCAAAATTAAAGCTCAAGAGTAAAAGGGAAGAATGATTTGAAAATTTCGTAGAAGTAAAGTTAGGGTTTGGTGAAAGGACAAGACCTGAGGAAGGATCAAACCTACGCCTTGTAAAGAAAGTAAATTCTAGATTAATGTGGGTAAAACTGAAAGTGGATGGCAAGAGATAGGTGATTGATTATGAGTGTTTATGCACCTTGCCATGATAAGAAAGATCAAGAGAGGCAATAGTTATGGGAGCAGCTGAGTGAGTGTGTTATCTGTTTTGATTTAATAGACCAAGTATTAGTGATAGCTGATTTAAATGTGAAGGTGAGTAATGTGGCAGTTAAGGATATAATTGGGGTGCATGGGGTATTCAGTGTTATGACTGGAGATGGTGAAGTGCTTGTGGAGTTGTGTACTGAAAAAGGACTGGTGATTGGGAATCTCTGGTTTAAAATGAGGGATATACACAAGTAGATGTATGTCACTGGGTATTATTAGATTACATATTAACTGATAGGTGTGTAAAAGAGAGACTTTTGGATGTAAATGTGCTGAGAGGGACAGCTGTTGGGATGTATTGTCTTGTGGAGGAAAGGGTAAAGATTTGTGAAGGTTTTCAAAAAACAGGAAACAATGATGGAGAAAAGAGAGTGATGAGAGTAAGTGAGCTTGGATAGGAGACTTGTGTGAAGAAATACTAGGAAAGATTAAGTGTAGAATGACATGAGATGAGAGTAAATGAAGCGAAGAGAGCAGGGAGGCATGTGAGGTATTTATAGAAGCAGTGATTGCATGAGCTTGAGTTGCTCATGGCATGCTAAAGGTGGGAGATGAGTTGATTAGGAAGGATAGTGAGTCAGGGAATGAATAAGTGAAATTGCTTTGTGAAAGAGAAAAGAAAGGCGTTTGGGCAGTATGTACAGGGAGGGAGTGCAAATGGTTGGAAGATGTATAAGAGAAAGTGGCAGGAGGTCAAGATGAAGGTGCAGGGGTTGAAAAAGGAGGCAAATGAGAGTTTGGATGATCAAGCATCAGTAAACTTGAGGGTGAATAAGAAATTTTTTTGGAAAGAGGTAAATAATGGTGAGATAGACAAATAGGAATATTGGTGAAGGGGGCAAAAGAGGAAGTGATAACAGCTAGTGATGAAGAAAGAGATGGATTCAGTATTTTAAAGGACTGTTAAATGTAGGGTGTTTTGGTTGGGGTGGTATGCGAAGTGAGAGAGTCATGGAGAGTGGTTTGGTGAAGAGAGAAGTGGTGGTGAAAGCCTTGCATAAGATGAAATGTGGGAAGGTGGCTGCAGTGGGTGGTATTGCTATTGAATTTATTAGGAATGGGGATGATTGCTTTGTTGATTGGTTGGTAAGGATATTGAATGTATGTGTGGATCATGGTGAGGTGCCAGAAGATTGATGGAATGCATATATAGTGCCACTGTATAAAGGCAATGGGGTTAAAAGTGAGTGTTCAAACTACAGAGTTGTAAGTTTGTTGAGTATACTTGGTAAGTTGTATGGGAGGGTAGTGATTGAGAGGGTGAAGGCATGTACAGAACATCAGATTGGGGAGGATCAATGTGGAGTCAGAAGTGGTAGAGGATGTGTGGATCAAGTGTTCGCTTTAAAGAATGTGTGTAAGAAATGTTTAGAAAAGTATATAGATTTGTATGTGGCATTTATGGTTCTGGAGAAGGCATATGATAGGGTTGATAGAGATGCTTTGTGGAAGGCCTTAAGAATATACAGTGTCGGAGGAAAGCTGATAGATAGAAGCAGTGAGAAGTTTTTATCAAGGGTGTAAGGCTAATGTATGAGTAGGAAGAGAGGAGAATGAACAGTTCCAAGTGAAGGTTGGTCTTTGACAGTGAGTGTGATGTCCAGGTGGTTGTTTAATTTGTTTATGGATGGGGTGTTAAGGGAGATAAATGCGATAGAGTCTCTGAGAGAGGGGAGAGTATGCAGTCTGTTGGGGATGAGAGGGCCTGGGAAATGAGTCAGTTGTCTGCTGATGAATAATCACTGGTGGCAGAGTCGAGCAAGAAACTGCTGAAGTTGGTTACTGAGTTTGGAAAAGTGTGTGGAAGGAGAAAGTTGAGAGTTAATGTGAATAAAAGCAAGGGTATTATGTACAGCAGTGTTGAGGGACAACTTAGTTTGATTGGAAAAGATTGGAGGAAGTGAAGTGTTTTAGATATCTGGGAGTGGACATGGCTGTGAATAGAACCATGGAAGTGAGTCATTGGATGGGAGAGGGGGCGAAGGTTCTGAGAGCGCTGAAAAGTGTGTGGAAAGAGAGAACTTTTATGTATATGGCAAAAATGGGTTAGTTTGAAGGAAAAGTAGTCCTACTGATATTATATGGATATGAGGCATGGGCAATAGATGATGTTGTGCGGAGGAGGGTGGATGTGTTGGAAATGAAATGTTTGAGGACAATATGTGATGAGTTAGTTTGATTGATTAAGTGATTTATGGGTAAGAGAGATGGTTTGTAGTGATAAGAGTGTGGTTGAGAGAGCAGAAGAGGGTGTGTTGAAATAGTTTGGACATATGGGGAGAATGAGTGAGGAAATGTTGATAAAGAGGATGTATGTGTCAAAAGTAAAAGGAACAAGGAGATTGGTGGGACCTAATTGGAGATGAAAGGATGGAATGAAAAATATTTTGAGGGATCGGAGCTTGAACATACAGAAGAGTGAAAGTTGTGCATGAGATAGAGTGAATTGGAACGTTGTGGTATACTGGGATGAACGTGCTTTCAGTGTACTTTACCAGGGCATGTGAAGCGTCTGGGATGAACCATGGAAAGGTCTTTGTGGCGAGGAAGGGGATAGAGAGCTGTGGTTTCTTTGCATTACACATGACTGCTAAAGAATTAATGTGAGCAGACGTGGCCTTTCTTTGTATGTTCCTGGCTTTACCGTGCTAACACAGGAAACGGCGATAAAGTATGAAAACAAAAGAAAAAAGAAAAAATGGAACTGAAGGAGCCCAGTGAGGATTGCTCATCCTCCTTGAAAGTTCAGGTTGGGGTATATGAATGTGGGTGGATGCACCAGATATGAGAAAAAAGCAGGGATGGGTTGTATGTTTGAGAAAAGAAACTTGGGTTTTTGCATTGAATGAAACAAAGCTTAAGGGTAAAGGGGAAAAATGTTTAGGAATATCATGGGATGAAGTCAGGGGTTGATGTGAGGGCGAAAGCTAAGAAAGGGGTAGCATTACTGCTGTAGCTGAGTTATGGGAATGTGTCAAAAAGTGTAAGAGATGGGTGACTATATACTGCTAATGCACCTGGTCATGAGAAGAAAGATGATGAGTGGCAAGAGTTTTAGGGGCAACTGAGTGAGTGTGTCAGCAGTTTTGATGCAAGAAACCAGGTATTGGTGATTGGTGATTTATGTGCGAAAGTCAGCAACGTGGCAGTTGAGGGTATAATTAAGGGGCAAGGGGTATTCATTAAGGTGAATGGAAATGGTTAACAGCTCGTAGAGTTATGTGCTAGAAAACGGCTGGTGATTGGGAACTCTTGTTTGAAAAAGAGGGACATATACCAGTATACACATGTGAGTAGGAAAGATAGTAAGTGGGCATTATTGGATTACATACTAATTTATAGGCATGCAGAAGAAAGAAACTTCGATGTGACTGTTGTGAGAAGGGCAGCTTTTGGGATTTCAGATCATTACCTGGTGGAGGCAAGAATGAAGATTTGAAGAGCTTTTCGGAAAAGAGAAAATGATATGAGTGAGGAGAGGGTGGTGAAAGTAAGCGAGCTTAGAAAAAGAGACTTGTGTGAATAGATACGGAAGAGATTGAGTGTAGAATGTTTGATGTTGAGAGTAAACAAAGTAAGGGGAGTGGGTGAGGAACGGGAGGTATTAGGTTAGCAGTGCCAGCATGTGTGAGAAAAGAATGTGGCTTGCAGAAGGTAGGAGGTGAGCAAGTGAGAAAGGGTAGTGAGTGATAGGATGACAGAGTTGCAAGTGAGAGATAAATGAGATGTGTATGGGCAGTACTTACAGGAAGGAGTGCAGACGATTTGGAGATCTGTTTGTCTGTATCTCTGATGCCTGATCCATCTGGGAACTCCAATCAAGGGAGTGGCTCTGGCAAAAGTGTCCACTTATCCCAGTCCTTACATGCCTCCCTTGCATATATCATTACCCACATTCTTTCATCATTTCTCTCCTTTCAGTATTTTTCCACCCTATTTCCTCATGTCATAGGTGGTCTTCATCTCACACCATCCCCTTTAAATGTAAACTCCCTGTTTTACATTCTTTCCATGTGCTCAGACTACCTCAGAGTATTACAATGCACCCACTTTACTACTCCACAATGCATTCACTCTGCATTCCCTGCCATACTAAATCTTTCATGCACCCCTTCATTATTTTCTTCATTCCATCTAGTCATACCACATGATTCTCTCAATAACTCATTTCCACAGCCTGGATTCTTGATTTCCACAGTCTGTAATCTTGACTTATGTGCCTCATCCCATGTCCATGTTTCATCTACATGGGTCAGGGTTGGGAGGATTATGCTATGCCTTAGTTCTTTCTGCACTTTCATACTTACACCTCTACCCTTCATTATTCAGTTAAGGGAACCAGTGACTCATCTACCTTGTATTGCTCTCTCCCATATCTTACCTTCCTTATCACCAAACTTATTCAAGGCAGCTCCCAAACACGTAAGTTTTGTCGCCTCTTCCAGTCTTTCTCGCCCCAAATCTATAGCACAGTTTAGTACACTTTTTATCTCACTCTGTTGGGCTCTGCAAAATATATACTTTCACTGTTTCCTTTCAGACATGATTACTTTATTTTTACTTGTATTTACCTTCAGTCGCATATGCTTACATTTATCATAATACGCACTTACAACCTTCTGCAATTCCTTTTCCTTATGTCTGTCTGTCTCTCTATCTACCTATATCTCTATTACCATTCCCTCTGGCAACTCCTGTCAAGGGGGATGGCCATGGCAAAAGAGTCTCCACTTATCCCTGTCCTTACATGCCTCCCTCGCATACACCATTCCACGCATTCTTCCACTGTTTCTCTCCCTCCAGTATTCTTCAACTCGTTTCCCCACATCACAGGTGGTCTTTGTCTCAGACAACCCCAATAATTGTACTCTCATACACTGTCTTTATAAACTCCCAGTCTTGCATTCTTTCCACGTGCCCAAACCACCTCAAAGTATTACGTTTCATCCACTCTGCTACTCCACAATTCACTCTCTTTGCATTCCCTGGCATACCACATCTTATACAGCCTTACATTTCTTTCTCCATTCCATCTTGTCATAACAGATGCTCTTCTCAAAAGTTCATTTCCAAAGCCTGAATTCTTGACCTCTGTCCATGTTTCAGGTCATGGTTAGGGGGAATATGCTGTCCCTTAATTCTTTCTTCACTTCTATACTTACACATCTACCCTTCATTATTCAATTAATGGACCAATAACTCTTCTAGCCTGTGCTGCTTTCTCCCTTATCTCTCCTTCCATATCACCAAACTTACCTCCCAAGACAGCTCTTAAATCTTAAATTCTCACACCTCTTCCATCACTTCTCCCCCTAATGTCCAAAACACAGTAAATTACACTTCATTCTTTCTGTATGTATGGTTTTTCACACTGTTTCCTCTCAAACACCATTATGTTACTGTTACTTGCATTTACCTTCAATCGCCATGCTTACGCAAATGATAAAACACAATTACAACCTTCTGCAACTCCTCTTCACTCTCAACAAACAACACAGTATCATCTGTAAACAGGCTTGCCATAGCCATCATACCTCACTCCCATTTCATCTCTGCACCCCCTTTCCCTAGTTTTACTTATATCTCTCTTATCACTCCATCCATATATATATTAAAAATCCACATTGACATCACACAACCCTGCCTCACACCCACTTTTATACCAAAACTTTCACTCAACTCTTCACTCTCAGCAAACAACACAGTATCATCTGCTGACAGGCTTGTCACCAGCCACCATACCTCACCACCACACTCCATCTCTGCGCCCATTTTCCCTAGCTTTGCTTTCATTTCTCTTATCATTCCATCCATGTATATATTAAAAAGCCACAGTGACATCACACAGCCCTGCCTCACACCCACATGTATACTGAAACTTTTGCTGAGCTCTCCATCCACTCTTCTATCTATCTATATCTCTGATGCCTACTCCCACTGGAACTCCCTCACAGGGGTGGTCATGGCAACAGAATCTTCATAACTAAAGAACTCCTGGGCCGCTTCTTAGCCTTTAGTGCCTCACCCTTAATAGGCCACTGGCAGAGGGCAAGTCTAGTGCAGTGTTTGCAGAGACTCCAACCTAATGTTCCTAACAACTACTTGTATCTAATGCTCTTACCTACTACTTCTACCTACTGTTTCTACCTAATTATCCTGCCTAGATATTCCTACCTACTACACCTGTCTACTGCTCCTACAGCTTTGCCAAAAGGCAGAGCTAACGCATAGTGCTCACTGCAGGAAAATCTAGAGTTATGATGAATGATCTGCATGAGTTAAGTGTTATCAAGTGTTACATATGACAAGGCGTGATTGTATGTTGTGGACAGAATGCCAGTAGTCCACATGTTAGTGAGGCAGAAAGAAAAGTCAGCCATCTGGGTCAGAGGAGTGCAACTTGACAACCACTAAAGTGCTGGCTAACTAAGAAGATGTCACTAACCCTCCTGATACCCAGACAGGTAGCACTGGTAATATACCCCCATGGTCGTTGGCTGCCTACCAAGTACCATCCACTCTTACATATGCATTTGCTCCTCTATGGAAGACTTTCACACCATCCACCAGGTGTTCCCCTATCCCATATATCCTTAACACATTCCATATAGCATTCCACTCAGTTCTGTCATACACTTTCTCTAGATCCATAAAAGCTGCATACAGCTTCTTACCACACACTAGATACTTTTCCACAGTCATTCTTACTGCAGAACTCTGATCTGCACATCCCATACCTTTCCTAAAACCACCTAGTCCTCACTTATTCTGCATTCAGTCACTTCTATCACTCTATCAGGCAACATCCTTTTATACACTTTTCCTGTATACTTAAAGAGTTTTATTTCCCTATAATTACTAAATACATCATTAGCACCTTTTCCTCTGAATAAGGAACAACAGTAGCTTTCACATACCTGCTTCCAAGCTAGATTACATATGTACACGAGGAAGTGACAGGAGGTCAAAAGAAAGTTACAGGGGTTGAAAAATAGGGCAGATGAATAAATGGGTGAGCAGGTATCAATAAACGTAAAGGAGAGTAAGATATGTTGGAAGGTTAAATGTGTGATAAAATCAAGAGAACAAACAGGAAAACTGGGGTAGAAGTAAGAGTTGGTGATAAAGTGAGGAGGAGATAGAGTGGGTATTTTGAATGATTGCTGAATATGTTTGATCATAGGGTAGCAGTTGGAGGGTGTTTAGGGTGGACAGATATGCAAAGTGAGAGATTCATGAAAAGTGGTTTGGTGAAGAAAGGAGGTAGTAAAAGCCTTGTTTAAGATGAAATGAGAAGATGACTGGAGTTGATGGTATTGCAGTTGAATTTATGAAGAAAGGAGGTGAGTGTATTGTTGATTGATTAGTTAGGTTTTTCATTGTTTGTATGGATTATGATGAGGTGCCTAAGGATTGCTGGAATGCATGTACAGTGTCATTGTATAAAGGTGAGGGATACAAAGGTGAGTATTCAAACTACAAAGGTATAATTTTGTTGAGTGTAACTGATAAGTAGTATAGGACTGAAGTGACTGAGAGGGTGAAGGCAGGTACAGAGCATCAGACTGGAGAGGAACAATGTGGTTTCAAAAGTGGTAGAGGCTGTATGGATCCAATGTTTGCTTTTAAGAATTTGTGTGAGAAATACATAGAGATCAGAAGGATTTGTTTATGGCATTTATGAATCTGGAGAAATCATATGTTAGGGTTGATAGAGATTCTTGTAAAAGGTGCTACGATTATCAGGTGTGGAAGGAAAGCTACTGGAAGCAGTGATAACATTTCATTTAGAGGGTAAAGCATATATGTGAGAAGGAAGAGAGGAGAGTAAGTTTTACCAGATGGAGGTTGGTCTGTGGCAAGTGTGTGTGATGTCACCATGGTTGTTTAATTTGTTTACGGTTGGGATGGTGAAGGAGGTAAATGCAAGGGTCTTGGAGAGAAGGGTGAAGATACAGTATGTAAAGGTTGAGGGAAGCATGGAAGGTGAGTCAGATGTTGTATTCTGTTGACACAGCACCAGTAGCAGATTTGAGTGGGAAACTATAGAAGTTGGTGTCTGAGTTTGGGAGAGTGAGTGAAAGGAGGAAGTTGAGAGTAAATGTGAATTAAAAAACAAGTTTATTAGGTTTATAAGGGCAGTGGGACAGGTTAGATGGGGAGTGAGTCTGAATGGAGGAAATGAAGCGTTTTAGATACCGGGGGATGAATATGGCACCGGCAGTGAGTCATAGGGTTGGTATGAGGATGAAGGTTATGAGAGCATTGAGGAATGTGTGGAAAGAGATATCCTTATCTGAGAGAGCAAAAATGGGTATGCTGCAAGGAATAGTAACCCCAACAAGGCATGAGCTATAAATGAGTACATGTAGAGGAGCATGGATGTGATGGAAATGAAATGTTTGAGGACAATATGTGGTATGAGGTGGTTTAATTGAGTAAGCAATAAATGGGTGGTAAGATAGAAGTGTGATAATAAGAAGGGTGTGGCTGAGAGAGCTGAAGATTGTGTGTTGATATGGTTTGGATATCTGGAGAAAATGATTGAGATGTTGACAAGAAGGATATAAGTTTCAAAAGTGGAGGGGACACGGGGAATGGGGAAACCATATTGGGGATGGAAGGATGGAGTGAAAATTTTTTTGAGTGCTCAGTTCCTGGACATGCAGGAATGTTAGAGGCATGCATGGGATTGAGTGATTTGGAGTCGTGTGGACTGAACCAGAGCATTAAGCAGCTGGGGAAACCATGGAGAGGTCTACAGGGCCTAATTGTGGATAGGGGGCTGTAGTTTCGATGCTTTACACATGACAGCATCCTGCCAGCTGCCCCCTTGTGACATATTCACATTCATGTGTCTCCTCTGTTGGCCTGTCAGTTAGTACATAATCCAGTAATGCCCTCGTACTCTTTTTCCTGTTCATCCATGTACACTTATGTATGTCCCTCTTTAAATCAGGTATTCCCAATCACCTATCATGTTTCAGCACATGACTCCACAAGCTGTTCCCCATTCTTATTCACAATGTCAGGTACCCTGTGCTCCGTAGTTATACCCTCAACTGCTACACTTCCCACTTTCTCATTCAAATCCTCCATCACCGATACTTGATCTTTTGCATCAAAACTGCAGACAAACTCATTCAGCTCCTCGTAAAACACTCACCATTCTTCTTTAGTTCTCTCATTTCTAGGTGCATTAGCACTAATAATCACCCACCTCATGTAATCCACTTTCACTTTCACCTGTATCAATCTTGGGCTCATGTTCTTATGCTCTTTCACACATTCCTGCAAGTCTTCCCTCAACAGCACTGCTACCCTTCCCATCCCTCTCACCCTCACACTAACCCGACTTAACCCAAAAGACATTCCCAAACCATTTTTCCACTTTCTCCTGTATCTCTTTTTAACTCAGAGCATGAACATCTAGGTTCCTCTCATCAAATATACTACCTGTCTCTCCCCTCATTACCTACCTCTCCCTTCTCATCTTAGTTACATCCACACACATTCAGACACCTCAGTCTGAGCCTTTGATAAGGATGAGCAGTTCTCTCTTGGCTCCTTCTGTTCCAACTTTTAGAAATCTAGAAATGCAAGGAGGGGAGGGTTCCCCCCCATCTCCTGCCTCTTTTATTTGCCATCTATGACATGCAGGGAATATGTGGGTAGTATTCTTTCTCTCCAATCCCCAGGGATCTTGCCTTCTTCAGTCACTCTCTGTGATTTGTGGGCAATATGTTGGAAGTATTCTTTCTCCCTAGTGCCCAGGGATCTTTATGAATATATATGTGTATGGTTTCTGTGCATTACACATGACAGCTAGAGAATGGATGTAAGCAAATGCAGCCTTTCTTTTTCTGTTCCTGATGACCCTTTCCAACAAGGGAAATGAAGATCAAGTCTGAAAAAAGTAATTAGTAAGCATATATCATGATACATGTCATTTAGTGATTTTTTGGTCTGGTGGCTAACATCCCTTACCTCCTCCCTCACCCATCACTTCATTCACCTTGGCCATACATGATATGTTATCTCACTTGTTTGTACATAGTCTTTGCTTTTACATAGGTTTCTTTCATTTCATGATGGGAAGCGAACATTTGGAAAACCCCCACCCACCCACCTCATAACTTTCTGCAAGTAACCCAGACTTTAAGGGGTGTGGTCACTAGCTAAGCAGATGGAAATAAACAAGGTGAAAGGTGTTGGGAATACTTCACTAGTAGAACTGAAGGTGTAGAGCAAATCAGTTGCCAAGAGAGATTGAAAGTGCTCAAACAACATATTCTAGAAAAAAGAAAGGAGGGATGTATGATAGCATATCCTTGGCAGCAGATAGATGGCATGAATAGTAATGTCATAAATTTAAAAGCACATCATCATCAAGATATTTCTTATTATTTATTATGCAAGATCGCTGTTTCCCACGTCAGCGAGGTAGCGCCAGGAAACAGACGAAGAAAGAACCATCCCCCCACATACACACATATATACATACATGCACATATATGCACAGTACATATATATACATACCAACATATAC
>JAUUED010552882.1:0-12539 GCA_032361865.1 Panulirus pascuensis | reverse complement strand
GAGAGAGAGAGAGAGAGAGAGACAGACAGACAGACAGACAGACAGACAGATACAGAGAGATACAGAGAGAGAGAGAGTCGGTATAGACAAGGCAGCAGCCTCATCAGAGTGTGGTGGGGTCGTTGCTGCCACAGTGGTGTCACAACGACCCTCAGGTGTTGCTGCTGGTGTCAGTACCTCCCTCCCCCTCACCATTCCCCCAGCCGTCCCCATGTTCACCTTACTATCGCCAGTCCCACATATGGTCCACCATATCCCACCCTCGTCATCGTCGACCAGGAAGAAGTACAAAATGCCTGATCCCGAGATCGACCGTTGCTCTCACAGGGTCAGACATGTGTGCTCATGATGGGCTGAGGAAGAGAGTAGAAAATAACGAATTGAGATAAAAGTTCAACCCGAGGTGAATCAGACTAGTGTATAGCCCAACCAACACGGCAACACAGCCAGGATTCTCAGGAGAGTAAAGTCCTTCACAAGTTGTAGAGAGGAAGACCTCAGACATACGTGTAGCATCATTTTACGATAAATGTTAAGACATTTTCCTTGAGGTGCATCATAATGGGTCCGCGTCTGTTAGGATGATTTGGTGTCTGTGTGTCTGGCTGTGTGTACCGAGGGGGGTTTATACAGAACGAGGCTGACGAGGCTGTATCATCGTCAGCGGACGGATAAAAGTACAGCTTTGTTGATGATCTTTCCGCCTCACAAGAGCTCACCTTGCCCTGTTCCCGTGTGGAGCGCAGCCTCGAGACCGAGTCTTATGGTAGTGTAATGATGCCCGGGTATAAGTCCAAGTTCTGGTTCTTGAGCAATACGCACGTGACTGTGGTCCCTCAGGCCTTAGACGTAAGGTGCACAACCGCAAGAGACGCTGCTGTCCGGACCTGCATCATTCACGTCACGTGACCTTCGACTGAGGTATGTGCATTCATCAGCAGTCACTGCATAATGCATTCTCTGGGCTGTGTTGGATGTGTCTGCCTGGCCTCAGTAAACAGTCTTCTTTTATAAATCCGTGTGAGACCCGGGGTGGGGTTCTGACTGTGAGTTGCGGGGAAGTGATGATATGAGGTGGTCCGCCAGGGCCTGCAGGGTCGCGGCTCATTTAGTCCCACGTGGCCATGGTCCGTCCGCCAACCAAATTACCTCGTCGGTTACGTTGCACTTTGTAACGTTTTTAGTCCTTATGCGAGGTGATCTTCAGCCGATAACATACCTTCTCATGAGTCATTACAATATATCCAAAGCCTCTGAGATTATAGGAAGAATTAACGACAATTACAGCGGCTTGTTCTGCCTGTCTTGCTAATGTGGCTATAACCAGAGTGTGGACGACTGGCAGTGACTTTCACACATCACTGCCGATGACCGGGGCAAGAGTGTGTCCCGCAGTGAAGGATGTTGTGCCAATAACGGCGACTTTTGACTCACACTTTTGAAGGTCGAGGGAGCCAGGTTGTGCCCAGTATGACAGCACCAGCGCCACCACATGACAGAGGGCAGCACTAGGCGCCGTGTGCCACTGTTGGTTGGGTGAGGAATGTTGTGGCGGTCCTCCTCCTCTCCACCAGGAGCGGATGAATTGTCTCGGAGCGTCAGTAGCGGGAGGAATGTGTCCCAGGAACTGAATGTCTCATTTCGCTCACGGATCCACTGCAGGAATTCCTGGAGCTTGTGGAACACCAGCTGAAGTTTGTGAAGGACCAGCTGAAGCCTTTGCAGTGGCAGTAAAGCTCCTGAAGCATCAGTTGAAGCTTGTGTAGTACTAAGTGAAACTTCTAAAGCATCAGCTCAAACATATGAAGCATCAGCTAAGGTTTGTGAAGCACCAGTTGGTGGATAAGAAGCACTAGGTGGATGTTATGAAGCACCAGATGGGTCTTGGAAAGCACTAGCTAAGGCTTGTGGCAAGAACCAGCTGAAACTTACGGAGCACAAATCTAAGCTTATGAAATACCACCTGGAACATGTAGAGCGCCAGCTGAGGTTTGTGATGTACCGACAGGAACATGTACGGCGCCAGCTGAGTCTTCTGAAACACCAGTTTATGCCGTAGAAATACCAGCTGGATCTTGTAAAGAACCAGGTAAAGATTTTGTTGCACCATCTTAAGCGTTTGATGCACCAGCTGAAGTTTCCCACGCAACCCCCAGAAAATGTGATTTGCCAGCTAGAGTTTGTGAAGTACCAGCTGAAGTTTCTGAAACATGAGCTGGATCTTGCTAAGGACCAACTGAAGCCTGCGAGACACCAGCATTGGCTTGTGAAGCACCAGTTGAGTTTTTAAGCGATAGCGAGAACTTATGAAGCACCTGCTGAAAGCTTTGAAGCTTCAGCTGAAGCTTGTGAAGCGCCAACTGAAGCATATGAAGCACTAGCTGAAGCATGTGAAGCAGCAGCTGGAGGCACAGCTGGTAATGGCTGGAGAGAACACAATACACAGAAGTGGAGGAGGGTTGGGGTGTGGGTAGAGGGGAAGAGCCAGAGTGAGTCAATTACTGGAAAGCTATAGCCTTCCTGAGGACCTCCATGTGGCAGAGTTGGCCAGGGGGACCGTGGTGGTCTCCCTGGGGGCGTATGGTGCTGTCCCGGTGGGGAGGACTGGCTTGTCCGGTTGACCCAGGAGGGACGGGACGCCAGGACCAACGTGCAGCAACTCCTGGTCGCGGATGAAGGACGGGAACACACCGTGAGGCAAGTCACTCGTAACGCTGGCTAACTCATACTGACGATAATGATGACGTTACACGTCAGTTCATCAACGAAATGCAAAACCTAATTACACAGATAACGTTGTGTACGACAAAGGGTACGTTAATATCATAGTGAAAAATCAAACATATAGATGACAAGATCTATAAGGAACAGAAAGGGGAATGATTTTAGCTTACAGTAGTTGCCTGAAACGCGAGACAGAAACATCAGTAAATGCTGTCAAGTGTTGGGAGAGGAAGTGATGGGAAGGTTGGCTGGATGTTTGATGCCATTACTAACTTACTGACCATAAGGATGTGGTCTGTGTTACAGGTCTTGTCATTACCCATACAGTAGAGTAGTGATGGGAGATTCTTACCTGAATTAATCCTTTTTATCTTTTGATCAGTTGATAATATATGATTATTTTCATAAATGGAAGCTGGTCATAGGCACTGATGGCCACATCAAAGGGAACCTCTTGGGGAAAAAGTAGACAAGGTATCGCTCGTTCTTCAAGTCATGATAGACTCGCAATCTGCAGGAAGATAGACTGTAGGAGTCTGGAGAGCATGAGGTGGAAAACAGGTCGACAGTCTGGCTGTGGAAGGGAAGAAGCAGAAAATGTATCGGCCAACCCTGGAGCTGCCAACACTGGAGCGCAATATCTATGGGACGTAGTGAACTAAACCTGTGATAATTTACACATATTTTCAAAAGTTTCCTGTGGTGTTTAACTTCATTTTATGTTCCTTTAGTAAATGAATGCAGTAAATACTCTTTATCTTCCTATAAATTTATCTTCAAATGTTATTTGCAAAGTTATTACAAACTCATCAGTAATCTTTGTTTTGGTTAGAACTAACAATGTTCACTGTGATTTTAGCTGCACCCAAAAGCCATCCTGGTGTGCAAAATCATCTGCAGTAAGTAGAATACATTTGTACTGAACAGGAATTATCCCCTGAACAGTTGTCGTCGCTTTTAGCTGCTTAGTGCTCATCCCGCAACGAGTAATGTTCATGTGTTTGTGTGTATCAAAACATCATCCCATCCTCTAGTGAAGGCGTTCATTGTGTGACTGTGGTTGTGTACAAAGATGAATTTATCTAACAAGCTTAGCAAAAATGCTAACACAGGCGTTAGAATGATTAGACAAACTACTCTAATCAAGACGTTGACAGTCACCAAAGCACAGATGAAGACGCTAAGAGCCGCTGAGACACATGTGAAGACACCAAAAGCCATCGGGAGACAGATGAAGACACTAAGAGCAACTGAGACACAGATGAAGACACTAAGAGAAACTAGGACACAGCACACAGGACAAAATGATACGGACACACGTCCTCCTCAAGTCAAGAGAGAGAGGTGAAGGAGAGCGTGAGGGTAGGTGGGTGCAGGAGCGTCATCAGCTGCCTCGTAATGTACACACCAGCTGGAGGCCACCTGAACTCTGATTCTATTAAGAGAGTGACATAAGGCTGTGGGCCCGGCTCTGAGGCTGACGCTATCTGGTGTCTCCTGTTGTACTGCCCCTGGCAGGAAGACCAGGATGAGCTGTCTGTTGTCTCCTGTTGTACTGTCCTTGGCAGGAAGTGATCCAGAATGTCGTCAGTCTACAGTGACCCAGTGTTTCTTCAGTGCTGCATATTTCAGTGTCTCTTCAAACGAGGTAAATGTGACCTGAAATGTTAATTGCAAACGTTGTCAAAATTGTCTCGTAAAAGATTTTCAGCATTTCCTCTTACGAATGATGACATAAATCTTGAGCATAACGACCTCTGAGGCTCCGTGCTGGCCAGTGTTGCCCGAGCACAACACTCACGTCACATTGTTCCTGACACATTAGCAACACAACTGGTCCCACTGTTTTAGAGGACCCTTCAGCCCAACAGCAACATATACATATCCTTCAGTGCAAACAAAACAGACCATTATGTCAAGAAGAGAAACGTAGCAAAACGCTTTGTCGTCCTTTTATGTTTTAACTCCCTGTTCCATGATGCATTTTCCCCTTGCTAATGCCCAGCAAGACCTTCATCAGATCGCTGTCAACATTAATCTTCTTCCCTTTGTTAAATATCACAGCTGAATTCCCTCACAACGTCAGCAACTATCCTCCCAGAGTTCACAGCTGACTTCCCTCACAGCGTCAGCAGCTATCCTCCCAGAGTTCACAGCTGACTTCCCTCACAGCGTCAGCAACTGTCCTCTCAGAGTTCGGCCAAAACGTTTGCTCTGATTTAGCGGGTCATTTGCACTAATGGATTATGAAACATTTTAAACATTTTGATTTTGCATATGTTAATGAAGAAATGGAACACATTATACAACGAGATTAACTGACACGTTTGCACACTAGAATCCTGCAAAATAGAGACAACTTTCATTCTATCTCAATATTTTGAATTCCCATAATCATATATTTACTGACAAGTATTTTTTAACAATCGGCCAAGAAATTACAATGAATAGTATCAGAAGACCTAAGATGTTTATCGACCTCCCATATGAGGGGAAAAACTTCATGAATTTAAAACGTGAATCATAAAGTGATTAACAGAAAACACCAGTGATTATTAGTTATCGCTTAGAACGATTAACCTCTTGAGCAGGAGGGTGGAACACGTGAGTATGAGCCTTTAAGGGTCAAGTCGAATTCCAAGTTATCATGGGGTCGCCCGTCGTGTTCAAGGCTTAATTAGTAGAGATAAGATCCAGACCGCCTTGAATCTCCCCAACTGGACGATAGGTTATGGTTTAGGACGATGTCTTCCATGTGTGGTCAGTGATGGATGTTGAGAGTCTGAGATGTTACCAACATTACCACCTTAATGTTCACAGTGATATAGTTTAGTTCCCTGGTTGTCATGATCTGGATTATGAACGTCTGACATGTTTCCAACACTAGCGTCATAATGACTGTGTTAACACGGTAGGGTTCCTCTGGTGGCCCGGGTTTGAAGGTGGAAGGTTTGACAACAATAACAACTTGCTGATCCAAGCGCCCGACACCGCCTTCGTCCCTCCAGTCCCAATAGATGGATTGCGGATGTGGTTAAACAAGCTTGTGAATGTGAGGTGACTGCAGGAGGGGCAAAAGTTGGCTTGGGTGACTAGGTGGCAATGACGGTAATCCTGGTTATCCACAGCTGAGTGAAGATGAAATGAGCACTAAATGTTTCATGTAAAGTGACGAAGTTAATGGGAGGTAGAGGGTGAGGAAGGAGATAGAGAGCGAGGAAGGAGGTAGAAGCTGAGGAGGGAAACCAATCTAAGAGGCTAAAACTACTTCCATCAAAATTTTGCTGTGATGAGGCGATTAAGATGATTGATAGGGCCACTTATACTGACCTAAACCCGTGGTATGATAATCTATGGCGGATGAAGACGAGAGTCATCCATCATCCACGGCAGGAATCCTACCTGCCCAAGACACAGACGTTGCTCAGACTTCCTACAGACGATATAACACAACAAGCTCTGCAGTAATTGGCAGCTTCGAGTGCTCGTCTTCTGCACCATACCTTTTAACTCTTGATTTTTAAATGATCCGTACCACCTCTGACCTGCCGGGCAATTGTTGTGTGAAACTCGAAGTGTCTGTGTTGTGTACTTAGAACACTGCTGATGTACCGTTCTGTAGCGATAAAAAATTCACAGAGAAAATCTAAGTTGTGTACCATGAAGGTGAATGTTGCTTCCCAGTAGCTACTGGCACCTGCTGGACCTGTTCTCGTACCGACACTGGAGACGCCAGGTCAGCACATTACCCACATCATGATTTATTACAGTAACTGGAGAGAGATAAGTTATAATCTCCTCTAGAAATGATTTGCTGTGTTCATAGTTCCAGTACTGTTTAATATGACAAAATCTACCTACCGGAGAACCAGTATAAAATTTGACTATAATGAACCTTTCTTTCCATCAGTTAGTCCGTTCTGAAGAGGTTGTACTGCGTAGGCAAAACTACAGAGAATTGTGATTGCTTCATGAGTTTTTTAAGTAAAAAAAAATCTGTAGCAAAACTGTTATTAAATTTCACATACCTTTTCCAAAATAGTTAGTATGCAAAAACCTGAGCGATGAATTTAATAGGCAATTTGAAATTGCTTGTATGTATATTACAAGGATAGAGTTCTGCACTCGTGGGGCCCCATCTCTTGCGCTGTACATACGGGGAGGGAGTCCTACTCTCATGGGGCCCCATCTCTTGTAATGTACAGGGTTGGAGTTTTACATTCGTGGGGCCCCATCTTTTGGCTTATCTCTTCTATCAAACAACTTTCCAGTCTTCTGCATACTGTTTGCATTCACAGTCTCAACACTTACCTTATTCTATTCATCCACAACTCTAATACGGTAAAAGTATTTCTGTATAACTTTCCTAAATAATTTCTGGTCGGTCAGTCTTAGTATCTTTCTAAGAACTACTCACTGTCGACACTGTTAAACTGATTTAAAAATTTAAAAGTTGTGATGAAGGTTTCCTTTCTTATCTTTCTCCATGGCAGGTAGAAGTATTCCCTCGTGCCTTTATCTATAATTCAACGGTAGCTTTACTATCATGTTGCATTTACTTTTTTCCATTCACGAGAAAAGAACAGAACTCCATTATTGCAGGTGTCAGGTGTTTATGTTAAGATCCAGGGACCTGGCTGTCTAGTGGGTGGGTGTGGGTGAGTCTCCAAGATCATCGAGAACACGTAAAGTCTGGTTCACGTCTCAGGAAGTATCTTAACCTTTGCCTCAGACGATCTGAACTGGTTCCTGGCGGAATGGCCCTACAGAGTGCCTGGCGCCGCCTACTGTATTTCTGCCTTGACGGAAATATTAAAGTAATAAAACAACATTAAACTCGTTGGGTCTGTCATGTCAGACATGTTTCTGTTGACTTTGTCAAATAAACCTTAGGGTCCCATTTTTCCCTTATATGACATAGGGTTGCTACTGACACTGTGCTAAAGTTTTAGAGGCTCTTGCAGCCCAAGACTGCACTGCTTCAAGTAGCAGGGAAATGTGTTAGTTCCTTTATAAAACTTTACTCAGAATGATCCGTGATGGAGAGGAGAGCGACGCCAACATCTGAAGGCGGAGTCGCATGAACCAATACAAATCGTGAGGTGAAGATCGGTCATCCAAAACGTTGGCTGTTATACTGACTTTGCACCTTTACCTTCCTCTCCAGGAAAGATTGTAAAAGTCGTCTGGACGGACGGACTGATCATCTCCCGATGTAGTGTACGGAATGTATAGATCAAGGCAGTTCGGATCTGCCTCAAAGAGAATTCTACTGCTTAAAACATGTGGTCACCACAGACCAATCAATACTAGCTTTCGTGGAGAGGCAGTAATTATGTTATCTTACGTGCAGTTATATTTGATTTTGTTGCAGTTAAAGAAATTTGCAAGAATAATTTGTAATAATTATGTGTGAAACATTTCAAAAGTTTGATTCCGTAAGTGGAGGGAGTACCGCTCGCCCCCAACTCTTATGTGATCTCGTTTTACGCTGCCGGAGCTTGGCAAACATTGCTCAACACTTGCTCAAACACGGAAAGTTAGGTGAGAAATATTACACTGTGAAAGTCACATTTAAACTTATATTTCTCGACACCTGGCAACTCTCTGGAGACCCAGTGTATGTTTCCTCATTCTACACATTTCTGCTGAACATACATCTCTCAAGACCTAACCTAACCTAACCTAACAGATTATAAACAGAAAACTTCAGACAGTATTAACTATTGCGTTATAACACTGGCTCACTTTACCCGAGCTGTACCCAGGTTGGGAGGTGTGGTGGAGCCATAGTTCATCCTGTCAGAGAGGGCTGAACACCATGAATGTCTGGACCACAACTCACAGCTGTACACGGAAAGGTGTCAGAGGAAGATGAACACCTCAACTCACAGCATTAGTTGTTTGCCAACGTCGTCAGCCACAGTGTTGTGGGAAACACAGTTCATCGCTTGAGCTCATGTTGGCGTCAGGTGTTGACTTGTAAATTACTTTATAGCAGTGAAAACGTCCCTCTTGTAGGTTGACCTTGACCTGGGTAACCCAGTGAAGATCGAGAACAATGCCTGACCTACAGCCCAAGGACATTACTCACCTAATGACCATCATGGACAGTCTCCCTTACCACACTGTAAACGTCAGCAGCACAGCCGTGATTTTTGCCACACTCGTCTTGCCTGGTAACCATGGAAGTAGAGCTTTAACCTGCAGTCACTTTAACCTGATACCATCTAGGGATGGGGCGGGAAGATGCAGGACTGTGAACTGACTCACTGATAGAGTAGAGATTGACCCTCCGGTTTCCTGAGAGGCGCCGACGGTTCATGACGGGCAACAGAGACCAAAGGAATTGATAGAGTGTAACAAAATGACTGACTGTGGAAGGTGGTTGTATGATGGGTGGCTAAAGTTAGAAAGAAGCAAGTACCGTTCCAAGGAACACGAGACGAACCTGCCCACCGCCACATTACCTAAAGACACAGTCAACACTCACTCAGACCCAGAAAATGAAACTTGGAAATGATAGCAATATCTGACATGCTTGCTGGATGAACCTTCGCCACGAGGAAAGTTTCTACACTTTAACAAAGTTTGGGAAAAATTAAGTTCCGTGAGAGAAAGTTAAGGTGCAGGAAGAGAGGATGATGAGAGTGAATGGTCTTGGAAGTGTGTGGCATCAAGGAGAGGTGGAGCTGCGGGGAAGACTACTGGTGTTACTGTGAGGGTGGAAGAGGGAGACTTGGGGTGGGTGAGAGGAGGAAAGCAGTGGCAGGAGATTTTTAAGAGGGACTGCGGAAACGGAGGGAAATTGTAGTGCAAAGGAAGAGTGAGAGAGGGAGAGAGATAGGAGTAGAGACAGACAGAAATATGTGAAACTAGAAGGAAAGAAAACGAGGAGGAAGATATAGAAAGAGGGAGAGAAGTAGAAGGATATAGAGAGAGGGAGAGAAGCAGGAAGATAAAGAAAGATGGAGGGAAAGAAAAAAAACATAGAGAGAGCGAGAGAAGAAGGAAGATACAGAAAGAGGGAGAAAGAAAGAAGAATATGAAGAAGGTTGAATAATCAAAGGAAAAGCAAAATGGATAAAGAAAAACACGGTGTTGGTGGCAACTGAACTGGGAAATGGAACGATCAAGTTGCTGCTGCTACTGCTGCTTTTTTGGGAGGGGGGAGGAAATGAAAGGGTGGTGACATGCACAGAACATTTGACTGGGGAGGAACAATGTGGTGTTAGGAGAGAGAGAGAGAGAGAGAGAGAGAGAGAGAGAGAGAGAGAGAGAGAGAGAGAGAGAGAGAGCTGTAGGTGACATTATGGATCAGGGGAAAGCACATGATAAGGCTGACAGAGATGCCTTGTGGAATGTGCTACGAATGTATGAAGCAAATGGAAAGTTACTAAATGCTTGTATCCTTCTTAAGGTGTACTGCTACAGCTCTGGATCATTAAGACCAAGACTCTCCAAGCACGACTTTCATGCTGTATATTTGCCACATTCCTCAAGATTTGTTGTTGGTGGGAGCAGCGTATAGCTCCCCCCAGCCAGTGAAGCCAAGGATCATGTGTGTGTTGACCACATCCTGATGTGCCTTTCTCTATATGTTGTCCGTGTGTATAACTTGCTTACGTCCTGCATACACTTGCGGTGAGCGTATCCTGTGTGGTAGGGCTGGACGCGACCAGCGCCAGACTCTTCACTTCAGACGTGAAAAAGAGAAAACAAATCTGTGGAGCCACACAAATAATTCCTAACATATTTGACAATAGCGTATTTTGGTGTAATGTAATTATGACGATATCAAAAACTACAGCATCAGAGTGTTGTTGTAAAGGATAATTACTGTGGCATCAGTTATCATATAATTTATAATTTATTTACATCGTTGGGACAATAATCTTTCCGAGTTTCCAGCACTCCAGGTTCCAGGAATCATTGTTTGATACTTCGTTCCTGTGTGTAAAGTGATAATTATAAGGTAACCTCCAGGGGAAAACATCCAATATCCTTTATCACATCATAAAAAAAATCTAAAAAGATAAACCTGCGTCATCAATCACTGGCGAGCGTTTGTATGAGCTTTGACAACACCACTATTATAATCCTCACCGTTAATTAACTTAATGTATCACCTGAGCCTTTTTAACAAAGGAAATTGTTAAATGTTTAACAGTGTCTGTCCGACAGGCGATTCCACTCAACAAGTCGGAAAACATATGCTAAAAACCTTTGTAATTTGCTTCATTAATCAGTTTGTAATATAATGATTTATTCCCTGGCGACTGAATCATAACAGCAAAGTATTTCATTTTCCCCGTTGCGACCGGAGGAAACGCCAGATATAATCATGGTGACAGCCTTTTACTCTGGGGGAAACAATATAGTTTAGCTTTGTTTAGCGCTTGCTGGGTTATCACAGTGTATATGTTTTGTCGTTGCTAGATTTATTGGAGGGGGGGGGGGAGGTAATGTGTGAGTAAAGGATGCTCAAGTATGAGGCGGGGGTAAGCATCTTTTTTTCTGCTGAGGGGTTGGCGGTTAGTTATAGAGAGGTTAGGGTGGGAGGGGCCAAGTGCTGTTGCATATAACTGATTGCCGAGCATGTTGAGGTGGAACTATATTGGGAGGATCTTTGTTTCCTTGTGAAGGTATATACCAGGTGAGGTCAGTCGTGTGTGAGCGCAGAATGTCTCTATTTATGTTCTTGTTCCATTAAGAATCTGCCAACTTGTGGTGAACTTTTCAGCTCCTGCCAGGCTGGTCCCACACTCTTGTCCTTTGGCTACGGTTGATCCTTATGATGTTCTTGGTGAGGGACACTACAGAGAACCTGAATTCCTGGTGAGGGGCACTACTGCAGGGACCAACTACCGAAGCCTTGTTAGAATCATCACTATCAACAGTAATTGCCAATTTGACCTTAGACGGACCTTCATTGAGGCAGACCACCCGTCCAGTCTGGACAATCTCTCTGAAATTCGTGATCAACCGACCGCAGATCCTCCGCAAAAAAAGGTGTTGAGTGTTTGTCGTTGCTAGGCGGCCAGTGGTTGTTTTGAGTGTACTATTTTATGTGGTTTGTAGCTTTGTTATATTTGCATTTGAGAGGATGAAAGACCAGGCAGGTAAGGCATAGTTTAAAATGGACTGGATGAAGTGTTTGTATAGATGGTTGAGGGATTCTTTTTATTGTTAAGATTTGGGGTCAGTTTGTGTTCTGAGGGCATTTAGTCTGTGTTGATGTTATTATTGTGGGGGAGTAATTGTCATGTCAGAGCTGTAATTGATGCCAAGTATGTTTGGTGTTTTATTCAATGTAAGAGATTGTCTTTACAAGGTGACTAGAGGGTAGGAGCTATTGAAGGCATTTGAAAGGCCTTTGGTAATACCAGGAATCATTAATAGAAATTGGGCCTGAGATATTTATGAATAAATTAATAATCGTACAAGGGAGAAATTGCAGAATTAGAGTATGTTCAGAGATCTTCTGCGGCCCATACTGACATGGTAAAGAAAGCTGATTACTAGGAATTGTTGAAATCGCTGAGGTTGCACACTCTAGTGCATTTGTGAGCGATATGTGATCAACACTTGGAAAATTCAAGAAGACATGCCCCACAACCTACACTCAAATAATTCTCTTCTGGGGCAACAGGCATGGAAGACCCTGAAGATATTACCTCTAAAATCAAAAGGCATATTATCCACAAAGATGGTACACATTAAACATCTTGGTCCTATTTGTCTTCAGCAATTTGCCAGCAATCGCTTAAAAAACACAATGGTATGCTCACGAGGGAATTTTAGGAAGATTGAAA
>JAUUED010552881.1:0-17950 GCA_032361865.1 Panulirus pascuensis | reverse complement strand
ATCCACCCTCCTCCGTACAACTCTATCTATAGCCCATGCCTCGCAACCATATAATATTGTTGGAACTACTATTCCTTGAAACATACCCATTTTTGCTTTGCGAGATAATGTTCTCTCCTTCCACACATATTTCATTGCTCCCAGAACCTTTGCCTCTACCCCATCCTATGACTAATTTCCTCTTCCATGGTTCCATTTGCTGCCAAGTCCACTCCCAGATATCTACAACACTTCACTTCCTCCGATTTTCCCCCATTCAAACTCACTCCCTAACTAACTCGTCCCTCAACCCTGCTGAACCTAATAACATTGCTCTTATTGACATTTACTATTATTATTATCATTAGTACTACTATGATTATCATTTATCCCTGGAATTTTGAGTGTATATGTTTGTGAATTGGCCTTATTTTCTGCAACTTATCACCTCCTTTTACAAGTTGTTTAGTGCCAACAGAATAATTAAGTTACTGGAGTTCAAGAAAGTGGTCACAAGGTAGCAGTCTTCCAAAAAGTCTGTCTCATACACATTATTCGTTGTCTAACTGTCAGTCATTCTTGCTTTTTTTACATGTGACATAGCGATCATCACACAGGAAGAAAGGTAAATCTCATTCTTGGTTGTGTCAGTCCACTCAGCCAATCTACAGTGTAATGAAAATGAAAAAACAATGCTTCCCTGAGATACTGATAGTATCTATTTATTTCATTTACAGTTTTTTTACACTATGTCTGTGTTAATAAACTCAGGAAAAAATCAAATACCTTTAAGCTATCGTTCATGCATTTACCATTCCTTATCATAAAGAATCAAACACAAAGTCTTTTAGCATGAATAACGTAGCCTGCCAGTCCCATGCTTAATCTCCCGCTCCATCTCCTCCACTTGCATGATGTATTCATTTTGGTGGCAGTGTGTGTGGATCGTGTGCACCCTCACTGCCTCCATCAGTCACTATGCCTTTCATCTTTACTAAATGGACATTCATTCTCTCTTGTTAATTTACTTTATTAATGAATCACATCCAGCACGAATATCAGAAAAATTAGTGGGGTCAAGATATGATGTAGCTGGTGTGGTCACAGCCTCCTGATGATGTACTGTCCTCTCTGCCATGATCAAGAATGCTGACTCAGTGTTTAAAAAAGTGCCTTTATCTTATGTCAAGATTACAAATGCTGCCAATTAGGCCTTCTATCACCAATAATTGCCTCCCAAACTCCTACCTGAGAATTTTGAAGACAGAAAGCATTTGTGTGCCCACTATGGTGAACCCTTACTTTCAAGAGACAATACATGTACCAGCCACAATGTATGGGTTAATTTAGCATAAACCTCACAGGTTCAAGGGTCTTCTTGGTTTGTTTTTTCCTTCATCTACTCATTAATCAAGAGCACCTACTGCAATACGCTTTTTTTTGCATAGTGTTTCAAGGATTCCTTCAAGCACTTTCCAAATGAATCCTTTAAAATTTTCTATATCAAATTGTGTGCAGGCAATTATAAAACTCATTACAATGTAAATCTAATATCCTAAGTACCAGAGGCTTGCTTTCAGTCATCATTTCAAATTTATCACCTCTAGGTTTTCCCTAACTTATCTATCAAGTTTAGGTTCCCTTTACTAGATGTCTTCTACACATTAATTGCGACCAAGACTAAAACACTCACATTCCCACCCCATGACGCAATGCTCTTCTTCTCAATCATCAGCAAAGCATCTCCTTTCTCCACTTCATCCAGGAAGTCCTCACTAATGCAGTGGATGTTTTGCGTCTTTGCACGAGCAATCCTCTTGTCTGTGCCACTGATGCAGTCTATGGATGGCACCAATTATTCATTAGTATCTAAGTACACTACTGTAAGGCAGTATGGATAGCATGGAAGGAAGTAAATAAACTTAACAAATTAAGTGACAATACCAACGTAGAATCTAATGCTGTTACTATAAGAGGAACAGCATTTTGAAAATAAGAAAAAGGTACACAAAGTGTGGCATTTACAAAAGATACTGAAAATCATATGTGTTATAAATATAAAAACAGGGAGAATTTCATGAGAGTATATGAGATATGGTAAAAATTTTCAGCAAGGGAATACATGACGAAAATATTTGTAAAACACTTCAAGACAAATATTTCCTTCTTTACCATGACACATCAGTAAAAATGCTTGGTATAAACAGGGTTGTAAAAAAAAAGAGAAAAAAAATTCAATAATAATAATAATAAAAAAAAAGTTTTGAGGAATATCAAATCTTATATATAAAAATCATAAATGTACTGAAGGTTCCACACATAATGATTAATCATTTGCTGACATAACATTAAAATCAAAGCTGTCATAAAAAATTTGAGGGGTTATTCAGCTTAAGCCATGTATTTGATGTAACAAGTTGACGATGCAGTCTGCAGACTCTGCGAGTATGGCCATATTATTTCTTTACATTATTATTGCCCTGCACATACACAATCGTTCATAATATTGCCTCAAGCTTCATCGTTTCATGAAGATTACTTAGTATAAAAGCTCATTTGCTTTGTAAAAATTAACAATCAGTGAATACTCATGGGGCACGCACATTCTTTGCTGGTGTAAAGAAATACTCCTTATTTGTGGGCCTGTATGTCTATACCTTTATTCTGAAGAAAATTATAGTTCTAAGTACTGTCTTTAAATTCAATTCAATTGTTAAAGTGCCACAGACTGCTTAAAGGCAAGGCAGAAGAGTGGTAAACTGTACATAAAATTCAATACCCTAATGTCATGTACACAATATCTTAACTGTTATAAAGTCTCTAATATTCATAAGGTTGCTTCAAATTCTCTATCAGTATCTCTGATGCCCAACCCCTCCAAGAACTCCCTCAAGGGGGTGGCCATGGCAAAAGAGTCTCCATAATGTTGAACTCAGTACCACTTCCTTACCTCTGTGCCTCACCCATAACAGGGCAATTGCAGAGAGCAACCCTTGCGCAGCATTTCCAAAGGCTCCTACCTAATGTTCCTTCCATTTACTTCTACCCAATGTTCCAACCTACAACTCCTACCTAATGCTCCCGCCTAATTTTCCTATCTATTACTGCAACCTAATGGTTCTACTTAATGGTTCTATCTAATGCTCCTGCCTAATGTTCCTACCTACTACTATCTATTGCTTCCTACCTACTACTTATATCTATTGCTCCTACCATTTTGCCAAAAGGATAATCTAGCGCACAGTGCTCATCACAGGAAAATCCAGAATTACAGAGAATAAGTTACGAGAGTTAAGTGTTGTCAAGTGTTATGTGTGACAAGGAGGAAAGATTATATGTCAGCAGTCCACATGTGGGTGAAGCAGAAAGAAAAGACAGCTAGCTGGGACAGAGGAGTGAAACTTGACAACCGATGAAAAGCTGGCTCACTATGCAGCCATCATTAAACCTCCCAATACTTCTGCAGCAACCCCTTAATGACGTTGCTATTGACTGGGTGACAGCCTGTAACCTTTTCTGACCTAATAATCATCGGAAAAATGTGTTTCCTACACATCTGCACCTACAGTATCAATCCCTGACATCCACAACCAATGTTAGCGGTAGCAGATCAAAAGCTGCCACTGTAATTACAGGTAACCTGACCCTTTCCATAAGAAGTGCTGCTCTTATGTACATAACTTCAAGTCCACCACCAGTAGAAAGGTCAAAAGCTTGCAATTTTCGGCTTCAACATCTCTAATTCTCTTAGGGAATAGCTACCCCTCACAGACTTGACCTCACCTCCTCTTAAATACCTGGGTATCACCAGAGCAAGGCAGTCAGGAAGTTGACTGACCACTAGACAACAAGTGTACTACTACAGTATCTGAAGTCTTGGCAATGTGACTCCAGACTCAAGCTGCCCTTAAGGTGTCTCTGTCAGTAGATGTCCTAAAGTGACTCCTGACATTTCATCTTCCTGACAGGTTTCACTGTGGTGCCTCATCTCGATGACCACCTTCGACAAGAATCGTATAGGACATTGCCTCCGCCTGTCATGAGCAGCAGCTGTAATAACAAGGGACCTATGGCCATACCTGCGGCACTCCTGCATCCTTTGCACCCCTTCAGGGGCCTCTTGGAACCAAAACACTTACTGGCAGTCGCTGCACACTAAAGCAGACTTCTGTTTCCCTATCACAAATCAGCAGCTGCAATACACTCCAGGAGCCACGATAAAGGCCACTACCACCTCCTACAGGAGATCCACATTGACTTGGTAGCCATGCACTTCACCCATGTGCTCCTGTCTCATATTACTCAACCTAACTTACTTTCCTTCTTCTTCACCATAACTCTGAACCTCCAGTCACCCATTGCCCTTTGTTACCTCACCTTTTATATCATATTCAATATATCATTGTTGTTGTTTAACATGTTTCTGTGCCCCTCTCTCTGATATATTGCTTCAATAAATCCAACCTGAACACCAACTAAAATTCATTTCATAAAGAAGACTACTTAGCTAGACTAAGTGTTCAATGGTGTTTTACAACTTAACATGAACTGTGAATTTTCAAGGGGTCAGCACATTTTTTTTCTTTGATGGAAAGAAATAGCTACTCTTTATCTGAGTTACTGTACCTCTATACTATCATACTGAAGATCATTATAATTTTTGGGAAATGTCTTTATGGAATAATCTATTATCAATTTATATTCCATACATTTTTGTACTCTTAACAACTGATACAATATATTTCCATTCACTGTGTTTATTTTTCAGTTTTAACGAGCCTAGTATCAGCTAAATATCACCAAATATACATCAGTACAACAATCTTGTTATTCATATGGATAACAGAAAGGTACTGAAACAAATCTATATTGAAAAAATAAAACAAAACAATCTTAAACGGAAATAAACAATCCAAGAAAGTTACAGAAACTCAACTAAAGGTGCCCTGGAAAGCAAGCTCTTCAATGTTAATAAAATTTTTTCCTTATTTGAAAAGCTTGGCCTTGCTAGACGTTATGCTCTTCTTACCCTTGGTCCCCAACTGCTTCAGGTACAGTAATAATTGAGGTGTGGGACTGCCTGATTAGTGGGCCAAATAATTACAACCTGCCCACTGTGACGGGATGATTGTCCACAAGTATCTATCTATATTTCTGATGCCTGTTCCCAACTGGAACTCCTTCAAGGGGGCGGCCATGGCAATTGTCTCCATAACTAGTGAACTCCAGTGCTCCTCTTTAGCCTTTAGTGCCTCACCCTTAACAGGCCACTGACAAAGGGTATCTAGCACAGTGTTTGCAGAGGCTCCTACTTAATGTTCCAGCTGACTACTTCTACCTGATGCTCCTACCTAATGTTCCCAATGGCTACTTCTACCCAATGCTCTTTCCTAATGTTCCTACATACTACTTCTAACTGATGTTTCTACCTACTGCTCCTGCCTAAATGTTCCTACCTACTACTGCTACTACTCATTGTTCCTAACATTTTACCAAAAGGCAGGGCTAGTGCATGGTGCTCACTGTAGGAAATTCTATAGTCACAAATAATGAAGTGTTAGTTAATTGTTGTTAAGTGTTAAGTATGACAAGGGGAGAGTGTAAATTTGTGGACAGAATGCCAGTAGTCCACAAGTGGGTGAGGCAGAAAGAAAAAACTGTTACCTGGGTCAGAAAGGTGCAACTTGACAACCACTGAAATGCAGGCCCACTATACAGCCATCACTAACCCTCCCAATACCCAGGCGGGTATTATACCTTCCTGGTCATTGCCTGCCTTTTATCTACTGCCTACCATCATCCACAAGTAACTCCCAACTATCCCTAATCCAGGGCAGGGATCAACCAACAGGATCCTCTTTCCAAACAAAATGCCTGACAAGGTTGATTAAGCAGAACCAAACCAGCGGAGGCTTGAATGAGTGACGTTCAACCCTAACTGGAACAACATTACGGATTGAATCAATGTCATTACTAGGTCAATGCTATTCTAGTTTATACATCCATGTATTCCCCTAGCAAGGAGCCCCTACACTTAAAGTCTCTAACAGGATAGAAAAAGACAACCCATCCAGGCTCCAAAAAGAAGTTGAAGGGGTAGAAAAGTCAAAATCCACCAACATTAGAGTTACAATTTAACTATCATATTTATATCAATGTCTTTAATGCCCATTCCCCTTGGGAACTCCCTCAAGGGGATGACCATGGCAAAAGTCTCCATACGGCTCCTACCAACTACTTTTTCCTAATTATCCAGACTAATGTTCCAAACTACTACTTCTACCTAATGCTCCCAGCTAATACCCCTACCTACTACTTCTATCTATTGTTTCTACCATTTCGCCAAAAGGCAGAGGAAGGAAAATCTAGAGCTGCGAAGAATGAGTTGTGTGAGTTAAGTGTTGTTAGTGTCGTGTGACATGGAGACATTGTATGATTGTGGACAGAATGCCAGCAGTGAACATGTAGAGAGGCAGAAAGAAAAGACAGCTACCTGGGTCAAAGGAATGCAACTTGCCAACCACTGAAGTGCTGACTCACAAAGCAGCCATCACGAACCCTCCAATAACCAGGCAGGTAGTACCGGTAATATACTTCACTGGTCAGTGGCTGCCTAACTAATACATAATACATTAATAACAGCCTAAAGCAAAAATTCACAGTACATAAATACACTACACCTTTAACGAACCAGGAAAAGATGTTTATCCATGATACGGATCTCTGTAACACCCAGGAATCCCCAGAATTAAGAGGAGGCCAGTACAGCCAGTGGGATAATGACAACACTATCAAGTGGAATTAATTCAATGGTACAGTGAAAGTCCCAGATCAAACTGTATACTTCATCTGTTCAGTAAGCATTTAGTAGGGGAAAGAGGCATTTACATCCTCAGCAGGCAAGGGGTTTGAGATCTTATAGGGATCTTAAAGATTCTCTCGAACTTCACGAATCAAACCGACAATGGAGGGAAAAATACGACAATGTCCAAGGCCTAAACATTCATGATTTTTGATGTTATTCTTTTGAAAAAGAACAATGAAAAAATGAAAAACCACAAACTTTAAACAATTTTCTATATGAAAAAGCAAGAAGAATAAGTCTGAGAAAAGTGCAAACGTGTGCATTAAGTGGGGACAAGCTGATGAATGAGAAGTTATATAAATTCATTAGGATGTGTAATAATATGCAGAAAAACTGGACAGGTTTGAGTAGACTCTAACTCAAGAAGGGGATAATATGCCCCTACTGTTTTCCAGTGTTTACAATAATGTAGAGAGGTAACAGCTGAAGGGGAGGAGGAAGAGACAAACCCAGTGTATCTATCTTAGCAGTTGTTTCTTTAACTAACCCAGAGTAGTTATCACAGCAGTTGCTCCTTCTATCTTTGAAGTCACTTTTCCACCCAACTCCTTAATTCTAGTCTTCATCTTTTTCTTGTCTTTTGTAATGTTGTCACCAATGATAGCAAACTTCATACCTTTCAAGGGTTTGGTAGACTTTGATACAGCCGTGCTGAAAAATTTCACTGAATTATAAATTATCAAAACTGTATCTGGCACCAAATACAACAATAATATCATACAGAGAATAAATGACATTAAATATTCTTACGGATGTCATGAAGGAAGATGAAAATAATTTCACATTTTCTTTACCTTGTTTTCTTGTAATACTAAGTCAAACAATGAGGAATGTCATTTACAAATTTCTACTCAAGCAAAAGACTTAGAAAACTGATGATATCATAAACAATATCCATGAAAGGGAATGAAAAGGCCAATGCTGTACATGGTAAAGGATTAGAATCACTTAAAACAGGTATTAAAATTAAAAGAATTGTTCTAAAACATGCAATGATATTAAGGGATTCCAGCTACCCACTCCCATCCCCTTTAGTCCCCTTCTATGACATGCAGGGAATACATGGGAAGTATCCTTAACTTTATTGTTTGCGAAAGCAAAATTTTTGCATAGGAAAGATATTGGAGTTGCACTGAAAACTTTGGTAAATGGAAATGTTTTAAGTGTTGAGTGTGCAAGATGCTTCAACAGAGAAGTATTCATCTAAATTTTTATGCATGGATATGAAACTAAAGTTAATGACTATATGGTTAGATAAAAGAAAGAAAATGAGACAAAATGGATATCTTAATGCGTGAAATTTGAGTAAGGTCAGAAATAGTGAAGAAAGAAGAAATCAGCATATTTACCAAGAAAAAACACTAAAAAGGCACACAAATGTGTCTTTGATGACGATAATGTCATGTATAATGCGTGGCAGATAGCAAAATGATGAGGAAGGTACCAGTGATATACTATAAGGTAACAAGAAGAAATACACAATAAAAGACATGAATATATGCTGTAAGAGAACTAATAGAGGCTAGAAATATTTCAGATCATAATGCTGAGAGTTGATTTTGGACTGGATTAAAGAGAAGCATTGTGTGTGTATGATGGTGATGAATGAGGAACGGTCTCACCTGAATCAACTCAGCATTCAAAATACAATAAGAAAGACTTATGTCAGCAAAGAAGTTCAAATTCCAATCTAACACACTGAACGTGGGTTGAGGATGTGTATGAGTTTCATCAAAAATACATTTCTACATACACAAAATGATCCACAAAAAGCAAAGCCAATAAATCAGTATTTATATATACTTACCCATTTTCCTTTTTCACGGCAAGCTCAGCACTGGTTGGTCCACGATCAACCCAAACTCGTTTTCCAACACCCTTAAATTTGTACGTTTCCCTAGAATGAAATAAAAGATAGAACAGAACACAGCATATAGTACCTGATAAAAGATAGATCAACAGACAGAGTAAGACTGACAGACAAAAGGTTAGATAAGAATTTTTCAATACATAAATATTCAACTGTATACATTATGAAACTTTAGTATCTCATGCTCACACCCATACTCCAGACTTCATGCTCTCTAATGCCCCCGATATGTGCTGTGTCACTGTCACCTCACTTTTAATCACCTACAACAACTACCCATTTCCTAATCTTCCCACTTGGGAACTTGCTACACTCTTACTTCACATTTCTTGCATGTAACTCACTTGTATCCTATATATTCAACACAACTGTAATGAAAATGCATTATCATGGAAAAATTTGCAACACAATATACAGCATCGGAATACGTGGAGTGAATCATATTAATAAAATACATGTGCTATAATCAAGATTTTTTCAATGTGTCCCCCGTTTTTTGTGTAAATACCTGTTTGTACTGCGTGGAAAGGGAGTTTTACACTCAAAGGGCCCCATCTCTTAAACAGCCTCTATTGTCATCAAACAATCCAAAACCATTCTTTGCCTTTACCCTTTACCTTTGTTTTACTCAAAACTTGAACATCCAGCTTCCTTTCCTCATACAGAATATCTCTCCTTTCTTCTCATCTTGGTTAGGTTCAAACACATCCAGACAATCCATCTTGAGCCTTCGAGAAGGATAAGCACTCCTCGCTTGGTTCCATCTTCTGTTCCAACTTTTAGAAATTTAAATCCAGTAACCCCTTGATTTAACGGACTAACAGGGGGAAGGGGTGTCCGTTAATGCTGAATGTCTGTTAAACTGAATGTAACCTATGGGCCATTTTTTAATACAATATACAATATACAGTTTACAAGCTTTCTTTTAATGCCTCTACCACTTGATACCAACTTGAATTGTAGGGATTGCAAAATCATTTAATAAATAAAGTCACAATTCTCTGTATACAACCTGACCACAGGATAGCTTGAGGCAGACTGAAAGCAAAACAAAATGAGTCTACTCCATGCTGCCAAAAACAAGTGCAACATGAAATGCAAATGGTGTGGCATTTGATATTTTTTTGATTTTTCAATTTTCTAAATTATTATTAATTAATGTATTATCATTTGCCCAGTCCATTAAATCTGAAATCTGTTATATCAGGGTCATTTCAAATCGAAGGTTTTCTATACAAGAAGGATAGGGTTTCCAGCCTCCCACTGCTGCCCTTCTTACTCATCTTCTATAACACAGGGAATAGGTGGGTGGTATTCTTTCTCCCCTATGCCTGAAGTTAGGTGTAGCATAATGGTGTCAAAAAAAAAAGATAGGGGATAGGGGAGAAGAGATACTTCCTTCATATTCCTTGTGAGATGTACAAGGCAACTAAAGGGGGAGGGAGCAGGGGGCTGAAAACACTTCTCTCCTTATACTTTCGACTTCTAAAAGCTGGAAAAAATGGAAATTACAAATCACAACCAGCAAATTCATATTAAGGATTTTCCCTGATAGAAATTCAAATTTTTTTTTTTTACAAATTTAGATTGCAACCGATGGCACTAGTGCATGCATCGATGATGTAGACAGCAGGCTTGAATTTCTATAAGTCAGTTCCAGAATCAGTTGCAGTGTGCCTTCACATCTAGCAGTTGTTGTTCTAAGATTTTTCTACACCCTGCAGTGTCTTTTCCCCTAAGATGTCTGCAAAGAGGCCATCAAGTTCAGGTGCAAGTAGTACACCTAAAAAAGTATGTAAATGAATTACACTGTAGTGGTTGCTAGGCAGGCCACCAACCAGGGAAGTGTATTACCAGTGCTACTTGCCTGGGTATCAGGAGGGTTACAGACAGCTGGCGTAGTGAGCCATCACTTCAGTAGTTGTCAAGTTGCTCGCCTTTGACCCAGGTAGCAGTCTTTTCTTTCTCGCCTTGTCATGCATAACACTTAACAATTAACTCACACAATTCATTCTTTGTAACTCTAGATTTGTTGCGTGGTGAGTACTATACACTAGCCCTGTCTTTTGGCAAAATGATGTAAGCAACAAATACATGTAGTATGAAGGAAAATCACACAGGAGAATTATGCAGAAATATTAGGTAGAAGCATGAGGTAGAAGTATTAAGTTGGAGCATTAGGCAGAAGTAAAAGGTTGAAACATTAGGTTGAAGTAATAGGTTGGAACATTAGGTAGAGGTAATAGGTTGGAACATAAGGTAAAAGAAGTCAGGAAGGAACATTAGGTATAAGCCTCTGAAAAAACTACACTAGATTTAACCTCTGCCACTTGCCTGTTAAGAGTGAGGCACTAAAGCCTAAAAATTAGCTCTGGAGTTCAACAGTTATGGAGACTCTTTAGCCTTGGCCAACCCCTTGAGGGAGTTCCTGAAGGGAACAGGTGTCAAAGATGTAGATTAATGTATCGTAAAGTCAATGTTTTTCGGAGGTTTGTTGGGGAGAAAAATTTAGCTCCAATCCTAAGGAGATAGGAACCTCTGAAAACACTATGCAGCAGCTGCCTTCTGCAAGAGTGAGGCACTGAAGTTTAAAAAGTGGCACTGGAGTTCAACAGTTATGAAGACTTTTTGCCTTGACCACCCCCTTGGGAGTTCCAAAAGGGAACACGTGTCAGAGATGTAGATAGATAGTAAAAGTCAATGTCTTCTGAAGGTTTGATGTTGGAAAAAACATAGCTCCAGTCCTAAGGCTTTGGGGATTGCTATATCCTCAGTGGGAACTATATATGACAACAGAGAGAAAATTAAGGAAGCCTTGAATGACTATAAGTGTTTTTCAAAATTGGTTCACCAACTTCTGTCCTGGTTTGGAAAAGTACTGTGCCAAACATAACATTGCCAACAAAGCCCTGCTCCTTTCACACAGTGCACCAAGACACCTAGTGAAAAGTAAAAGCCTTTTCTGATAATGTGAGTTGATTACATCCCCAAGAACACAACCTTATTACAGCCAATGGATCAGTGTTATTTCAAATTTCAAGAGGTGTTATTTACAAAGAACTTTTAAGAAACTGTTTAAAGCAACTGATGGAGAGGCTAAGACAACAGTTTGAAATGTCCGGAAAAACTTTAAAAATATGGATGCAATATATAAATATTTGAGTCGTAGGATGAATGGTGTTTGGATAAACACCTGGCAAGAGTGTACAAACAACTTTAGAGCCTCTCTACCAGCAGACAGAACCTAAAGAGAAAGTTCATCAAGACATTGTGATACCAGCAAACCAAGTTAGGTTTGAAGACATTGTGAAGGAAGATGTGGCTCAGCTGCTGAATTCACATGGAGAAAATATGCCAAATGAAGATCAAATATTGCTGGAGAAAGACCAAGCTGCAGGAGGTGGTTGACATTATAGAAGCTCAACTCATCCCACTTTAATTGACAAAAAATTACCAGTCAAAGTCCACTGTCCTTCATCATGAAGCTGTGGAAATCCTGTGTGCTGATGATCTCAACAGACAGTCTAGCCTAAAGGTTGCACAATCACTATATGAAGCCATGAACTGCTACAAGTGGTAGAAAGGGTAGATGCAAAGCAAACAGCAAACAATTCTCAAGGATTTTCTCATCACCAGCTGGGGCTGAGCCTATAGCACATAATGAGGAAACTATTGGTGATAATTTACTGGGCTGAGCAGTCAACAGTACCAGAGCCAGAACTGAACCCTCTCCCTCCCTGTAACTCCATTCCACCACCTCATGCACCACTCAGCAATATCTATGGTAAGCAAAATTTACATATTATTGTCTATCTACTATTATTTGTGATGAGTAAAATTATAAAACTATATATTATATGTTTAAAAATGAATATCTCCATTAATAAGTGTGTTTTTATCATTTCTGTTGACAAAAAGAATTTCTTATAAACAAATCTTTACTTATATTGTGGGAGTCTATAGAAAAAATGGGTCACATTATTGAGATTCGTGATACATATACTTTTCCAAAAATGCATTCCTTCTGTAATGTGAGGGATCATCTACATAGGAAGTGCTAAAAATATATAGAACAAAATACATCTTTTTCTTTTCTTTCATTCTTGTCCGACACTTCCCACATTAGCAAGGTAGTGCTAGGAGCAGAAAAATTCAGGCCGCATTTGCTCATCTCCATTCTTTCGCTTCATGTGCAGTTCTTCCAAACCACAGCCCTCTATCCATAACCAGGCCCAACAGTCCTTTCCATGGTTTCCCCTCGCTGCTTCACATACCCCAGTTCCATTCACTGATGGGACAGAATGAAATGGAGCAACACAGTACACAGAGGGTGGGGGAGATGTTGTATCAATGGCCTAAACAAGTGCATGTGAAGTGGGCAAGGTTAACCATGGAAAAGCTAGTGTAGCTTGGCCATAGATGGTTGGCTGTAGTTTCAATCCATTACACTTCACAGCTAAAGAGTGGATATGTGCAATAGAGGCTACTGTCTGCTTGTTCCTGATGCTACCTCAATAAGGTGGGTAAAGCAATTAGGTTTCAAAAGCAAATCAAGAAGGAATACTTACAAGTAATGATGTGCTTTCTTCAACTCCTCCGGCATTGCAAATGGGCGTCGTTTTGGTTCCAGTACAACATTAGTACACTTGGTCCACTCTGTAACATTACCATGACACACATAGCCTTTGCCATACCTGGAAACAATCCCAAGCACCACTGACAAAAACATCAATTTTCTTGAATAATATCCAGTTATATACACGAACAACATCCAGTCCTACACATCATAAAATAAAAATGCAACATAATAATAAGGATAATAATCATAGTAAAATCTGTGTTATAACAGTAATGGATATATCTAACTTCAGAAAAAGGAGAACACAATAACACTAGGTGCACTGTAAAGAAATTAAGGTGCATGTACAAATAGATATATGCAAAAAGTGAACTTGAAAAAGGTGAAAACCGTGTTTATCAGGTAGACTCTTTAATGCCCTCTCTACAGATGCAGTTCTCTTACAAGCCATCAGATTATCCTAAATGAGGGAAGAGAATGTGTGACCACTTATGCTATAATCACTCTCAATTAATGCAATATAAAGTCATATAATCCACAGTGTCCCGCAGGAGTCTGAAAAACCTGCTAAAAAGCAATGTTGGAATCTCCAGGTAATCTGCAACACCCTACATAACTAAATATCACACCACTAGAAAAAAACTCACTTGCCCAACATGCATTTCTGAATCAGATCCAAACAGGTTAACGAAAAAGGTGACCCAACCTCCATGGGGGATGGAGGGCCAGATGATGAAGTGAGAGCAAGAGAGGAGTCTTGCTCAAAAATATGCTTTTCACTGGGTCAAACCTCAAAGGTTCAGCAAATTTCCTTGCATGCCCTCATTGCTTCTGTAGTCTTACCACATTAATCAACAAGGGAGGAGTATTTGTACACCAAGAATATAATGTAATATCACTAAACAGAAGAAACTCCTCCCACCTAATTTTCTACAGAGGACAACCACCTAAAAGACTCTAATGTTTAGACTAACTCTATCTTTCCAGGACTATACAGTCTTGCCATGAGATATATTGCTGCTATGTAATGATTCATACTCAGAAGTACTGTGAAAACTAGAAACCATATTACTGTCTGCTGATTTTGCAAATTGCAAGCAAAGAAGGGGTCTTAGTTATAGAATATTTTTTCAATGTGTGCCCTTCCATAAGCCTCAGGTTGGCATATCTTAAGTTATCTTAACAAGAAGAGAAAATGCTGTTCTTGAATGTGGAAAAAAATTCTAGAACTGACAAATGTTCCTCAGACCTTTCCTTTAGGTAAAGTATCCCATTCTGGTAGGTTAAAGTAGGTTAAAGGCATCAGTTATCCCTAAGGGAAGACAATCCAATGCTAATTTGAGTTACAAAGTGCCAAGTGGCTATGCCTGTCACAATTTTCAAAGGCCCAAGAACAATGAAGTGAACTGAGAGAAAGAAGCTTACTAACCAAACAACATAAGTCAGGCATAATAAGAAAAACCATTTCAACTTTAAGCAAATTACATCAGCTGAAAGGTTTATAAATAAGTATGTTAAGAGCCCATATCCACAAATCATCATGGGGGTAGCGAGTGTCATTTAGCTGAACTCACTGCCTAATACATTATGAATATGAACAAGGAGTGCCTTCTAATGCATGAGAAAAAAAAAAATAATACAGGTACTGTAAGTACAAAAGCTAAAATAAAGTTGTACCATGACAACTCTGTCTGCAGAGGGGTAAGCAACACCGTTTTCCATCAAGGAACACTGCTTACCCCATGGAACATCATTTCCCCTACAGGAACACTGCTTGCTTCCCAGCTGTTTTTCTTTAGTAGAGATCTCTTATAATCATTCATATAGGCATTTTTTCAGTATCGTGATAAAATAATTATTGAGGTTTTAAAGGTAAATGTAGGGAATGTTTTCTCAACACTACTGTAAGCACTTTACTCGCCACATTACTCACATATTATGGTACATGCAAACTCATGCATCATTCATCACACACTTGAATATGTCACTGAATTATGTGAAGTTATAACTAGTGTAAATTTGTTAATGATGTTCATATGGTACTTCTGCAAGACATTGGCCTCACGCCATAAGACATTTTGGGAACAAATCCTCATCTATGGTACCTCCATGCTGGCATCAACTCCACCTGTTAGCAAAACACCTCAGAACTAGTCCTCCACACAGCATGAGAAAACACTGCAACATTTTAATTCTGAACACAAAAGTTTACATAGTGTAAATGTTTACATTTATGTACCAATAAACAGATGATTACTAAGAGCACTTTTTTTGTGTTTGATATCAATTGCAGTTTTGTATCGTTTCATGGAGAACTAGTAGTGAGATCTTTGTTAGCTAGCTTAGGCCTTGGCTATTGTAAAAAAGAAGAAATAGGACGAGGAACACCGGTGGTTGTTTTGTGAATTAAATTCGATAATGATTAAAATCCTCTGTCCTTTTGTTCTTTATCATTTCATGTCAACTACACACCTGTTCAGTCTTTTGTGGACTCCTGGCCATGCACTTCAATCTCTTGGAAATGTTACATGTGAAAGAGTCAACCCCCAATTTTAACCGAAATGGTTTGTAGTGGCTTTTGAAAAACAGGAAATTGTATGAGTGAGAAGGGGTGGTGAAAGTGAATGAACAGGGAAAAGAGGCTTGTGTGAAAGGATAATGTGACAGATTGGGCTTGGAATGCCAAAATGTTTAAGTATATGAAGTTGGAGAAGTGGGTGAGGAATGTGTTGCATTTAGGGGAGAACTGCTGAAGTGTGTGAGACAAGAGTGTGGCATGCATGTAGAAAATAAGCATGAGAAAAAGGTAGTGTGGGGTGGGATGACAAATAGCTAGTGAAAGAGAAAAGAGATGTAGCAAAAGAGTGCAAGTGATTAGGATCTGTACAACAAAAAGTGGCAAGAAGTCAAAAAGGTGTTTTTTTTTCTTTTTTTTAGAGAGAGAGAGAGAGAGAGAGAGAGAGAGAGAGAGAGAGAGAACAGATATCAGCAAACTACAAGCAGAATGACAAAATGTTCTGGAAGGAGGTTAAAGTGTGAGTAAATCGAGAAAACAAATGAAAGCATCTGGGAAGGGAGCAAATGGGAAAGTAGTAATGGGCAGAGATGTTTGGAAGATGAAAAGGAGCAATTCCCTTTGAAGGACTGTTAAATGAGTTTCATGACAGGGTGGCAGATGTAGAATGTTTGGGTTGGAGAGGCAAGAGAATTGAGAGTCTTGGCATGTGGGTGGACTGGTAAAAAAGTGAGGCAGTGGTGAAAGCCTTGCATAATATGAAGTGAGGCAACACATCTAGAGTGGATGGAACTGGTCAAATTTCTCAGGAAAGGAGGTGATTGTGTTGTTAATTTGTTCAGTTTGGAGTTTTAAAAATATGTACGACTCATTGTGTAGGTAGCCACCTACTGGCGAGGTATACTACTGATACTACCCACTTGGGTATCAGGAGGGTTAGTGACGGCTGTAAAGTGAACCAGCACTTTAGTGTTTGTCAAGTTGCACTCCTTTGACCCAAGTAACTGTTTTTCCTTTCTACCTTACACACATGTGGACTGATGGAATTCTGTCAACAAACATACTATCTCTCCTTGTTATGCATAACACTTGACAACACTTAACTCACACATCTCATTCTTTGTAACTCTAGATTTCCCTATGCCGAACACTATGCGCTAGCCCTGCCTTTTGGCAAAATGGTAGGAGCAACAAAAAGAAGTAGTAGGCATGAACATTACCAGGGAGCATTTGATAGAAACATTATGTAGAAGTAATAGGTAAGAACATTAGGTGGGAGCATTAGGAAGTATTAGGGTGGACCATTAGGCAGGAACATTAGGTAGATCTAGCAGATGGGAACATTAGGTAGAGCCTCTGAAAACAGCGTGCTGAAGTTGCCCTCTGCCAGCAGCCTGTTAAGGGTGAGGCACCACAGGCTAAGAAGTGGCACTGGAGTTCACCAATTATGGAGACTCTCTTGCCACAGCCACCCCCTTGAAGGAGTTCTTGAAGGGAAAATGAGCCAGATATGGCATGTGTCTGAAGACTGCCAGAATGCCTATGCGAAGTCAAGGGGAACAAAAGTGAATGTTCAAATTACATAGGTATTAGTTTTTCAAGTGTACCCAGCAAGTTGTGTGGGAGGGTGGTGATGAGAGAGTGGAGGCACGCACAGAACAATGTGGGTGAGAAATAATCAGAAGGGGGGGGAGGCATTTTTAAGTTGCATTTATGGATCTGAAAAACTGTATGACAGGGTCAACAGAGATGCTCTGTGGAAGGTGTAATGAATATATGGTGTAGGAGGAAAGATGCTAGAGACAATGAGCATCTTTTATCAAGAGAGTAAGGCAACAATGCAAGTAAGAAGAGAGGAAGGTGAGTGGTTCCCAGTGAAGGTGAGTCTGTGAAGAACTACAGCTCTTTTAACATGTTTACGGATGAGATGGTGAAAGGTGAATGCAAGGGTCTCGAAGAGAGGAGCAGATCTGCAGTCTGTCGAGAATAGGGGGAATTCCATCTAGTTTTGAGGATGAATTTCTTTAAGTTGAACAACTGCTTTGAATAAGTCTCTTTCTTGTAAGTCTAACTTCCTGTCTCATCAAAACGGGGCTACCGGGCTAGTCCTACCATCTTCTTCTTACAAGCACCACACACTTA
>JAUUED010541799.1:0-12545 GCA_032361865.1 Panulirus pascuensis | reverse complement strand
AAGAAGAAACTGAAACTGACCAATATGCTGAAAGGTGAGAGTGGAGAAAAGTGGCTGGTCACTATCCTCACGGTATATTCTCTTCACTTTTTGTAGCTGTTCCAGTAGTTCATCTAGAGTCCGCACACGCGATTGCTAACATGAGTCAGTAGGAAATATCAAGAGAAATTTTCAGTCAAAGTATGAACAAACTTGTATGTCCATGTTTAAACAAATACATTCACACATACACATGAATATCTGACAAAGAGGGTACACAAAGGAGCAACTAAGATGGTATGGTATCTGCTTTAGGAGGAATGAGTTACAGTGAGAGGATGAGAACTACAAAGTTATCTACCTTGGAGAAAAGAAACTGGGGAACTTGATAACAGAATTCAAGTTTCTAATCAGCTGGATGATGCTGACTGTAGACAGTTCTTCAAGAGATATAGTACCAAAGTAACCAAAGGCCATGACAAGAAGCTATGTAAGAAGATGGTTAAAGAGGATGAAAAGAAGTGCTAGTTTTATGTAAAGTGGTGGATGGTTGGAATAAACTAAGGAAGAGGTAAATACCGAAAGTGTACATAGATTTGAATGGCTAGTGAATGGCTCAGAACTTTCAGATGGGGCCCCACATGTGTAGAACTCTATAATGTATAAATAGGTAAAAACACACATAAACACAATTCAGACAACTAATCACATTGTATGTATTAATAAGTAAAAATTAAAATATGCCTCTCAGGTTCAGTTACTGGATTTAAAGAAGTATCATACAGAAATAAGTGTAAGGTCCAAAGAAAGGCAACTAAAATGACATTAGAAATAAGAGATTTGATTTACAGTGAGAGGCCATAAACTTGCTCACCATGGAGAACAGAAGAGTAAGGGGTAACCTCACCACAACCTCAAGTTTCTAAACCAGCTTTATAATGTTGACAGTCATCAGTTCTTAAAAAGGAGAGAGTCACAAGAGACCATAACAAGAAACTGTGCAAAACAATTACTAGAAAAGTTGTAAATAAGTCACTTTATGGTATAGTACAAGGACCTCTCAATTTGTGATAGTTCCTTTCTTGAAAACGATTGTATAAATCATATAATGTAAGTAATGGATATTAGGGGGTTTCATTATTAACAAGACAGTAACAAATATCATACCAGGGAAAAACTACAGCATACACATACCAGGAAATATAAGATACTATAATATGTGTATTGTATAATGAATTCTATTAATAAAAACTTAAAATAACATACTTTTAATCCTGTTGCAGTTTTCTCTTTGGGGGCGGGAATTGTACATTCTTGAAGACATTATCTTCCAAAATACGTAATTTGGTCTCATCCACCTTAAAATTCTGCTAAGGAGAATCACCACCTTCACTGTTAATTTTTCTACTGCTAAGTCATCATATATACTCCGAGCCTTTGCTTGTATCACAAGCATGCTGATGGGAACATTTTTATAAGTTTGGTTCAATCCATGTGCTCAACATTCATTCCACTCTCTCCATAATTGAACTTCGAGAATACAAGGTTTTAGATGACTTGATTGATGTTTCACTCTTGGCACTCTCCTTGATATCTGCAGTATCATGAATAGTCCATAAAGTAGATTCACGAAGTCTAAGGGCACACTCAATATCAGCTTTTTGTTCACCTCTCGCATAACATTCGAGCACATCCATCTTAACCTTAGTGGTGATGGCCAAATGCTTTGTAACACCACTTACCAGGAGATTTCAAAAGATGCTTTGGTGGTATGATGCACGGGGCAAAACTTGTGCAGTATACCGTATATTGCAGTACAAAATACTGTAGTACTCTTTGACAAAAGACTGTTTCCATGCCATGAATATGCACACTTCTCACACAGCACTGACATTGCCACACCACATCAATGCTAGCCAAGTCATGATCGCGTTATTCCAAACTTTATCTTGCGTAAATGAAAAAAATGTGTGAATGTACTCTGGGCTTCATTAGAAAAATGGGGTAAATCAAATATGCACAAATTGAGAGGTCTCTATATTTTCAAAATTAAACTAGTACAGTTGAACAAAAAAGAACAGGTTACTATAACTGGTGGGGGAATAGATTTATCAATTCTTCGTCAAAAAAAAAAAGAATGCCTATATATTACCATGATCCTTCTAGAGGTTAATTTTCTGTATAAATTTATTTTGCATTTCAGTACTTGCAAACGAAAAGAGAATCTCACTGACATTCATTGCATTTAGAATATCTCCTTTGAAGTTGAGAATGGCAAGCCTATCTCATGGTAGATCATAGAAGGTTCCTTATCATCTTTAGCTTGGAGGATACTTGACACTTAACATATGTAATTCAAAGGAAGTAGGCTGTTGGAAAAGATATTGAAAAGCCGTCTATGGCTCTTACTATTTATTTACAGAAAAAAAATTCCCAAACTTGTAGTGTCATTCCATAAGACTTTCAGCCCTGAAGGTCCTAGATATTCATTTCAGGTACAGCTAGCTTTTGTGGGGATCTCCTGAATGTGGGGGGCCTTAGGCAAATGTCCAAAATACAGTGTCTTACTCTGCCTCTGGACACAGTGATCAGTAATCCATAAGCAAGAAGGACTTATTGATTAATTGTTGTAATCATCAGACTTTTAGGAAAATGTTTTTAAGTGTTATGAAAGTTGAAGAGTTTGTATAGTTCATTCATTGATTTAGAAAAGATACAGTAATATGGTAAGGATTGCGGAATAATTAAAGAGGGTATTTCAATGGGATGTTGTGGCTGAGTGTGAAAGTTTGGTTAAGATTGGAATGTTAGAAGGGATTAGTGGTCAGGTATTTAGCCATAAGAGGATTATGATGATGATAGTTGAATTTATGATATTTTCAACTATTGGAGAGTGTGCTATCAAGAAAGGAAAATTGGTTTTGAGCATAGACAAAAGCAGAGGCAGGCATATCACCTGAACCATAGGAAAAGTAATGGAAAGTAAGAATGTGAGCCATACCAGGTATGGCAATATTCTGGGGAATTATTCCAACCCACACAGTAGTAGATGTTGTTGGTATAGAACAAAATATAATGCATTTTTAAGTTTGAAAGTATAAGCTCCATAAAGCATCAATTTGTGTGAAGTTATATTGTGTCTGGAGCATTTGTATCATCGGAACAGTATTGGTATAACCACTTGTCTGATCTGTGGTATTATGTGTCACATCATAGATGTGACACATGATATTTAGAAATTAAAACAGTTTTGAGAATTTAATACACTCAAGTGTTTCAAATCCAGAAATCAGTATTTCTGAAATCTTCAACTTTGTGCATTCAAAACTTCCTTCACAACATCAACTGTCTGAATGTGGAAGATCTTGTTAATGCTAATCAAAGTGATGTTTAAACTGCCTCCAGTTTCACTGTTGGTTATATTTTTAGAAAATTGGATCATCTCCTTTACAATTACTGGCAAGACTACAAACATATTTCAACAAGCTCTTCATCAGTTGCTAAGAAGAGAAAAAGGTGCTTAGTACTGAAGAGAAATCATACTGTACAACATTTGGAACTAAGCAGAAATTTGCTTTTTGCTCCAATTAGCATTTGTGAATAAATAGTACTACATAAGGTGGATGTAAGAGTGTAAATGTCTGTGCAAAAAGTAAGGAAGGGGAGTTGCTGAATCAAAAGGAGGAAGTGAAAGGAAGATGGAAAGAGTATTGTGAACTGATGAATGTGGGAGAAGGGAAGGTAGCAGTTGTTACATGCATGGGTATGAAGGAGGAAAGGAAGAGGATACAAGTGCAGGGGCCTAGAGCAAAGAGGGAGGTAAAAAGGGCAATAATGAGGCTGAAGGCAGGAAAGGCACCTGTAGTGGATGGGATTATGGTTGAAATGCTGAAGTATGGAAGAAAAAGTGTGAGAGACTGGATGCATATGATATGTAATTTAACATGGAAATAGAAGGTCGTACCTGAGGATTGGGTGAAAGCTATTATTGTTCCTTTATTCAGAGGAAAAGGTGCTAAGGATGTATGTAGCAATTAAGTGTACCAGGAAAAGTTTATGCAAGAATGTTGATTTATAGAATGATGAAAGTGACTGATTTATAGAATGATGAAAGCGACTGAATGTAGAATAAGTGATGGGCAAGGACGTTTTAGGAAAGGTTGGGGATGTGTGGATCAGAATTTTTGTTGTGAAAATGATTGTGGCAAAGTATTTAGCAAAAGGTAAGAAGTTGTATGCAACTTTTATGGATCTGGAGAAAGTGTATGATAGAGGTGAGTGGAATGCCTTATGGGATGTGTTAAGGATATGTAAGGTAGAGATACAACTGATGGATGGTGTGAAAGCCTTCTATAGAGTATCAAATGCATGCATGAGGGTGGATGGAAAGTTAAGCAAAAGTTTCGTTGTACTTGTGTATGTGAGACAGAGATATATGATGTTACCTTGGCTATTTTACGTATATATGGACAGTGTTAAAAGAGATGTAAGCAAAATTGGGAAAGGAGGTGCAGAGATGGAGTGTAGCGGTGAGGTATCGTGGCTAGTAATAAACCAGTTTGTGGATGATACTGTGCTGTTTGCTGAAAGTAAAGAGAAGTTGCAGAAGGTTGTAAATGTCTTTTATGATGTATGCAAGCATAGGCAATTGAAGGTAAATGCAAGTAAAAGTAAAGTAATGGTGTTTGAAAGGAAACAGAGTAAAAGTATAGATTTTGCAAAACCCTATAAAGTGAAAGAAGAGAGTATACTAAACTGTTATAGATATGGGGGAGGAAGAGTGGAAGAGGTGACAGAATTTAAGTTTCTAGGAGCTATCTTGGGTAAGTTTGGTGATGTGACATGGAAGGAAAGATAAGGGAGAGAGCAGTGCAGGATTGAAGATAAGATCAAGAATTTATGGTTAATGGTTGGCAGGTTTCCATGAAGCATGGCTTCCTGTGCATTGTTACTGAACCAAACTTATACTACACATACAACATAGAAAATTCTATGTCTTATGTTTTGAAGGTTAAAAGTCAAATTCTAAGGTTTTTTCTGGCAGTACAAAACCAAATGCAGGGACACAGGTGAATAGAAACAATGTTCTGTCTGTTTGTGGCTTTTATTGTTTTTCATACTTGATTGTCATTTACTACAATAGTGAGATAATGCCAGGAACAAATGAAGGATGGGTTGTAGTCACTCACATCCATTCTCTAGCTGTCATGTGCAATGCTCTTGACAGCTTTAGTTTATTTATATCTATTTCTTTTTATATTAACTGACAAGGCACAGTCAAAACATGCCTCAAGAAAGGCCATCTTGGATGAAAGACAAAAGTATGAAAAAAGAAAGAAAGTAATCAGGGTTCTGCAGGTGTTTGTAGACCTGACTCTTATATGTAGAAGAGTTATGTGAAGAGGGAAAGACAAACGAAGGAAGGGAATTCCATAGCTTAGCTGTTTAAGGAAAAAAGAGGCATCATAACAGCCAATCCTTTAGTGGCTGGTCTCCACACAATAACTGTGGGAAGCAGCAACCAAATGCATGCCACAGGTCCAAACCTTGAGGAAGGGAAAACATGCAAACAGCTAATGAGGTTACAGCCAAAGTATCTAGAAAAGAGAGAAAGCAGCAACATCACAGTTTGTGGGAAGGGAAGGTTGAAGAGAGGTAATATCAGGAGAATTAATGAGATAGAAGGCTTTTGATTCCACTTTAGTTGACAGAGAGGTAGAGGATGGGCCACTCAGATGTGTGAGTAGTATTCCATACTGTGGCAAATAAAACCTCTGTAGGTATGAAATAGCTGCTCACGAGAAATAATTATGGCATCTATAAATGCTCCCAGCTTTTGGGAATCAGCCTATGTGATATTGATTATGTGCAGTTTCCAGTATAGAGTAGAGGATATGGTTATGCCCAACATGTTTATGTTATACAGTTGTGGTGTTTTGAAATTGAACAGATGGAAACATGATTCTTAGACAGAGATGTAGGGGGGAATTGCATTTTAACACTATTGAATATTACAAGCTTCCCCACTCCATGATGCTGCATTCATCTGAAATGAGAGAGGAAATATAATCAATACGAGAAAGAGAATGAGTATTAAAGGAAGGAGGTGAGGAAAAGTGAGTTGAAGTTTGTAAAGTGAAATCATCAGCATAAGAGTGAATAGGGTTAGAACTAGAAGAGAGATCATTTATTGAGGGAAGAAGGAGACTAGGCAGTAGGGCAGAACTCTAAGGAACACCACTATTGATGTGATAGGAAGGAGAAGTCACTACATTGATGACTACTGCAGTGGAATAACCAGAGAGGAAAGTATGCATTAGAGAACAAAGAAGCAGAGAAACCAAAGGAAGGAGCTTAGAAAGCAAAGATTTATGCCACTTCTTGTCAGTTGTTAAGGGCCATGATAAAGGTTTCACTAGAATCACAGAGAGAGACAGAAAGGAATGGGATTACAGATGTTTAAAAAAGCGAGTTTAGGAGAGTATCAAAAGTCTTTGGAGACAGTAGAAGTGAGAGCAATGGGATGATAGTTGGAGGGTTAAAGCTGTCTGCTCTTTTAGAGATGGGCTGTACCAAAGCATGCTTCCAAGTGGAAAGAAAAGCATGAGTTTTCAGGCAGAGGTGAAATGGGCGAGCAAGGATTGATGTTAGCTCAAAGGTACACTCCTTTAGAACTTAAAGGGGTATGCCATTGAAGCCAAATACCTTGTTCACCTTTTATGGTCTTAGCATTCACTATGTCTGATGGTAACTTCCAGTGTTCAACACACCAGTAGGAAAAGAAGCTTTTTCCCATGTCTGCACTGCATCTTTTAGCTTTGAGTTGTATTCCATTTGTCCTGGTAACTGTATTTTTTTGTACAGACATACCACAAATTTTCCGGGGCTACTGATGGTCCAGCTCCTCTTTAAGCCCAGACAAGATTATGAGAGGGCACTTGAAATTTCTGCGGCTGCCAGACTAGTTTACTGGATGGCCACATATGGCATTGTGTGTAGTGCGTGCTTACTTGGATTGTTTACACTGCACTTGCTGGCAGTGATACCTCGATTTTGTGAGATCCTTAGCTTATTTTGCTTACATTCAACCCTAGCTATGGCTTCTAAGAGAGATGTGAGTGTCATTGGTGATATCAAACGTAAACACCAGTCCATATTGTTCCAAAAGAAAGTTGAACTGTTGAAAAAACTGAAACGTGGTGTTTCAGTGCTTAAGCTGTGTGACATCTATGGTATTGGTTCATCAACTGTTTATGATATAAAGAAGCAAAGGGACAAACTATTGAAATTCTATGCAGGTAGTGATTCCAAGTATAGTAATTAATGATATAACATTCAATTTTTGTTTGATAATCCTGTTTCACTGATTCAGGTACCCGTACAGGTACAGTACCTTGCACAGTACAGGTATTGATAAACTTGTATAATTTATGCTAATGTACAGGTACCTGTATTTCATTTAGTTATTTAATTTACATTTGATAGGTGTTTAATTTGAGTTTCTAGCAGTCCATGGTGCTTTAGAGACACGGGAGGTATATAATTACTGGGTTGGCAGTGTGTTGAACTATTATTACGTGACCATGGCTGGTCGAATTATTATTACGTGACCACGGCTGATCCAGCAAAACGGTTAAACCGGCAAGGCTTTGGAATCAAGGGTGCCGGAAAATCGGTGGTGTACCTGTTCAGAATTTTGAACACTTGGATTAAGTCGCTGTGAAATCTACGTTTTTTAAGGGAGAAGATATCCATGTATTTTAGCAACTCTTCATATGCCAGATTTCTAAGGGATGGAATCAATTTTGTTGCACATCCTTGTACTTGCTCTAATTTTTCCTCATCTTGTTTTTAGTTTGGGGTCCAGAACTGGACTGCATATTCAAAGTGTTGTCTTACTAGGGAATTATAAAATGTGAGAATTGTTTCTAGTGTCTTTTAATCTATGTTCCTGGCTATGAAAATAAGCATTTGGTTGCCTTTTTTTAGTTGCTGCTTGACACTGTTTAGTGTACTTCAGATTGCTGCTAATGACAACTCCAAGGTCCTTTTCTCCATTTACTTTAGTTCACATGGTGGAGAAGGGGGCAGAGGTTTAGTTGCTGAATCATCCAAAGTTAAATTAGAGGAAAGTGAGATACCGAAAAGAGCAGCTTTGTCAGTTGGAGAGTTAGAAATAAATTGATCAGTTCAGAAGAGAGGAGGAATTGTTGAATTGCAGAAGTTGCTGGAGATGTTTTTGGTTAGGGACCGGTAAAATTTGTCAGTAGAAGAAGAAATCAAGTCTGCACACTTTCTTTAATTAAAAATGTGCCTGACTTTTTGAACAACATCTTTGCAGTGATTTCAAGCAAAAGTAAGAATGTAGCAGGTTTCAGGCAAAGGGATTAGTTTCATGGAATGGTATGCACTGTCCATGATGTGACAGGCTTCAAAGCAGGAGCAATCAAACCACGATTAAGGAAAAAAGATTTTGAAGAGGATGGGATGTAGGACTCACTCCCAGCCAAGATAACCTCTACTGTGTGTCAGCACAACACAAGGCATCTCGACCAGAGAAGCAGTACCCATCCCATGTAAAGTCAATAAAAAAGACAAATGAAAATAACCCTTAAGCTCTTCCACAGCACCAAAGTGGTTGTTTTGAAAAAAAAAAAGGGGGGGGGGGGTGGAGGAGGGCATGCCCAGTTAGAATTAACAGAATTAAGATTGTGGTCAGAGGACCCTAAGGGAGCAGGAATGATCTAAGAATAGTAGAGATTTGTAGGTAAAAAAAGAGGTCAAGTATGCTGGAAGAGTGTTCCTGATGGTTGATGGTTTATTTAATTGTGCCAGGTCGTTAATGACAGAAAAAGAAAAGGCATTGGCTCCATCAGGATTTTCCTAGTTAGAGCCTAACCAATCTTTGTGTTGTACATTGAAATCCTCTGCATAGAGGATCTCAGCATATGAATATGAAGAAAGCACAGCTTCATGGCAAGAAGTCAGATGTCAGAGAGTTGCTCATAGTTTGGGGAATTGTGGTTGAGTGGGTAAAAGATTTAGAGCCAGATAGCACTAAATGTAGGAGACTCACGATCCATGAAGCAAGAAATAGATGTTTTTGTACTAGAGGAGACACAGATTCTCCCCTTGGGGAGGAAGCAATGATAGGGATTATATTTAGAGATCCGATAGGGCAATAGAGAAAAAACTATGGACAGATGGGTTTCAGAGCTAAGATCAGGGAAGAGGTAAAAAAGTGGTGTTTAGCAGAGAGAAGGTTAAAATTAAGACTGTGAAAATTGCAGAGATGGATAGGAAAAGAGCAAGGTGTAGGAACTGCAGGTGTGGAAGTGGGGTGGATCCCAGGCGCATGATGGCAGTCACGTGGGTCTTGGGATCTGCTCAACACCTCCTAACTACTGGTTTGATTCCACATCAGTGCCAGAGAATTAGTATTGGTTGCCGTGCCATAAATCATGAAAATTAGAAGATAGGAAAAAATAGAAAAAGAAAATAAAGATATGTGTTGCTGCTGCCCATAGATTACTTTGGGTAGGTATTTTAATGGACAATAAAATCATTGTATATTTTGGAGGTCTTACACAGGACTACACTTTTTCATTGTTATTGAATTTTGGGTAAGGATAGAGCCCTTACAAGCAACTAGTAGCTTAAACAGATTCAAAATCCGTTTCTGAAAGAAAATGAGAGTTTCTTTCCAAGGGTACACACATATACTGTATTATTCAAACATGTTGTGCTGTTAATTTTGTTTTTTCAAAGATTATTGATAAGTCCTTTTATCTTTCACAAATAAATTTAAACTAAAACCTTCATATCCATTTGTTATGGGATGGCAGCCTTTTTGAAGCTGTAAAATGTTTTAATAGGTTTTTGACAAGTGGACTGACTGTCACTGTCATCATTTACCAAATAACTTGTTAGACTTTTCTTGCACCTTGCTTGATATTTAAGAAGGCAGAATACTAGCACTGGCTTAGCTTGCATTTTATTATCGTAGAATTTGGAGAGTGCCACAGTGAGTCGTAGTCATGCTACACGCCTCTTAGATGCTACTCTAGAGGCCGGCAAGTGGGACCTCAGTAAAGATCTCAGTCGCTTCCTTCGATCCATAGGTAAGATGTTTATATTACTGATGTATAAATATGAGAGGGAAGGTTTGTATGAACCACTTGGTTGCATGGCAGGAGCTCTGTAAAGATAAACATTGCAATCTGACCATACCTTTCATGCTACATCATATAAAGAAGACAAGATGACATGCAGAATCTTCCATTAGAAAATTTATAAGCATGCATAACGCATTCTTATGTAGTAAATATCTATTGTTAATCAATAAAGATCCTGGAAAAAGTTTTTACTCCAGGATAGTGAGAGCTTATTGAAAGATAATCTTCCATATTCCACATTTTTGAAAGCAGTTACAGAATCATTCAAGGATATAATTTTCTTACACACGCAGTTTTTAGTGTATCCTTCCATTTGAAATGACTTTTCTTCTGTGTCTGCATCCATTTTTCTTACTTTTGTTTACATTTGGTCATTTTTCTGTCTCCATTATCTAAATTTCTTTAGCCTGCCAATGCTTCTTCATCTGCCATTTTACATATTCCCTAATCTTCATATCCTCTTTTCAAATTGTTTTCATCCTGCCATATACTAGCCTTTGATTTCTTAAGAGTCTTTATTTTCTTCGTAAAAGGCAATTTCCCACATTAGTGAGGTAGCACCAGGAACAGATGAAGAAAGGCTGCATTTGCTCACATCCATTCTCTGGCTGTCATGTGCAGTGCACTAAAACCACAGCCCCCTCTCCACAACCAGGGCCAACAAACCTTCCATGTTTCCCCCAGCTGTTTCACATGCCCTGGTTCAATCTGTTAACAGCTTGTCTACCCCAGTATACCACATCGCTCCAGTTCACTTAATCCTATGCACACCTTTCATACTTCTGCATTTTCAGACTCCAATCACTCATTATCTTTTTCACTCCCTCTCACATTTGGTCTCTCTTCTTGTCCCCTCCACTTCTGACATTTATATCCTTTTTGTCTGCCTTTCCTCACTCATTTTCTCCATGTGTCCAGACCATTTCAGCACACCCTCTTCAGCCTTGTCAACCACATTCTTCTTATTATCACACTTCTCTCTTACTTTTTTATTACTTACTTGATCAGACCACTTCAAACCACATATTTTCCTCTTACATTTTATTTGCAACACATCCACCCTCCTTTGCACATCCACATTTTTGGCCCAAGCCTCGCATCCCGTCTTGCAATATTGCTGGGACTACTACATCTTCATACATGTCCATTTTTTCCTTTCCAGATAATGACCTCTTTTTCCATATATTCCTCAATGCTCCAAGAGCCTTCATCCCCTCACCAACCTTATGACACACATCTACTTCCATGTTTTTATTCACTGTCAAGTCCCCTTTCAGGTAACACAATGATAAACCCAATGAGTGTTCTTATTGCAGATAATGTATATGCTTTTGTCATATTTTCTTTTACTGATTTTTGGATATCCATATTCATCATACAGATCCAGCAGATTTAGATTCCCTCAAACCATCTGTGCCATCCTGTGGCAGCACTAAGGTGGGATATAGCCATGCTACTCCTCCAGTGTCTCCAGCATGTGCTGATGAGGATCTGTCTGTGATCCTTCCCAACACTCAGGTACTTATTCAATGTAACTGACAAACGCACTCATCTCATTGTACACTGTCATTAGTTGTATTGCAACCAAATGAAAAATTCATATATTTTGTCGGAAGTTTAGTTAAGTAGTTTTTAGGTTAGGATAATTTTCATCTGGAAGGTTGTCCTTTTATTCACCAATTGAAAGAGCCTTGTGAGCATTTAAGAGAGTACTTACTGTTTGGCAAGTTAAAACACTGTTTCATCCTGTAGAATGAGATGTATCCATAAGGATTCAACCCACATTTAGGGGGACACTTGCTCTCTGGCAGGTTAAACAATTTCATTCTGCAAAATAAGATGTATCTATGAGGATTCACCCCATATTGACCAAAATGAAGTCTGTTAGCCTAAGGGTTGCTTGTTTACAAGACTTATTAACCATTTTGCTCAGACCTGTGATGTAATGGTGTAGAGTTGAGATGGCACCAATCAACTCCACTACTTCATTACTCAGTGACACTGTTGAGACCTGGTGACAGTTGCTTCCTCTTAGCTTGGAAGGTCTTCACTCTTGTTTCTTGTCACTGAAAAGGCCTATGGGTATCATTATTTTTAATTATTGGATTTATCTGAACAGCATTTTAAGTGGATGTGGTGGTGAACTGAACCATAAGAGGTGAATTAAGCTATAGGTTGGATGAGAGAGCAAAGGTCTTGGGCACATTAGGAAATGTGTGGAAAGAGTGGTCACTGTCTTTACAGGTAAAGTTGGTTATTTATTTATCATTTATTTATTATACTTGATCGCTGTTTCCCGCGTCAGCTAGGTAGCGCCAGGAAACAGAAGAAGAAAGACCCATCCCCCCACATACACACATATATACATACATGCACATATATGCACAGTAC